>MU225678.1:1078069-1093083 GCA_018584345.1 Thuja plicata | reverse complement strand
AAGAAGAGAGAGGAGAGGAGGAAAGAGGAGAGGAGAGAGGAGAGGGGATCAGGAGATCAGGGGAGAGGAGGCGATGTAGGTGGATGGGGGGAGTAGGAGGTGAGGCCACCACCTGACATGGAGGAGCCCATAGATAGGAGGGGATCATCATCAGGCGATCCTAGGGATTCATTAACAGAGAGGCTGAGGTCTGTAGAGCTCATGCATGCATCCACCACACAACAGCTATGAGACAATCAGGGGGAGAGGGATGTACTGAGGGAAGAGAGGGATACTCTAAGGGTGAAGAGGGACCAGGTCTAGGCAGAGAGGGATTCAGTGAGGGTGGGGAGAGATCAGGCCCAGGCGGATGCAACCGGCCTTAGGAGACAGGTGGTCGATATGACCAGGGAGGTGGGGGAGTTGAGGGGAGAGCTAGGTGTTGCAAAATCACAGTCTAGAGAGATGATGGAGGATGGGTTTTCCCTTATGGAGGAGAGAGATAGACTTCTGGTAGAGAGGGATGGTCCAAGGGCTGAGTGGGAGAGGTTGCAACAGGAGAGGGATGAGTTGCTGCAGGAGGTTGGGGGGATGATGGTAGAGCTAGATTTTATTGGCAAAGGCAGTGTTGTGGGGCTTATCAGGGAGGTGACAATGCTCAGAGAGAAGGTAGGCCGGTATAGAGCCATGTATCATTTGACGGTTCCACTAGCACAGAGAGAGTCATTTAGGTCAGTTGTGGGTTTAGTGGT
Source organism: Thuja plicata (assembly GCA_018584345.1). Taxonomy (NCBI): domain Eukaryota; kingdom Viridiplantae; phylum Streptophyta; class Pinopsida; order Cupressales; family Cupressaceae; genus Thuja; species Thuja plicata. Next base: position 1,092,352 of record MU225678.1, on the reverse strand, counting down.
GTCAGGAGGAGGGGATGTTGCCTAGTCGACAGGAGGCAGTGGATAGGGAGGAGGGTCTACACCCAAGGTACAAGGTCATAGCCAGAGGATAGAGTAGAGTCAGAGGACTGGGCACAGCTAGGGCCATGTACACTCAGGCGGTGGGTCTGTCCAGATGTGGGATGTAGAGAGCTCCTATACAGGAGCCTCTAGACAGGTACAGGGTATAGGTGCAAGGATAGGGATTAGCACTGGAATAGGTACAAGTACCAGGTCAGCAAGAGGCACATTTACACATCTTTGGAGTGTAGGGATGGGATCAGGATTCTCATTGTTTTCAGAGCAAGCCCGAGCGGGATTGAGATATACATTTGGGCCCCTACAAGTACCCATTGTAGGGGATGAGAAGGATACATGGATGCATCATCCAGATGAGCAACATCCCACTGGGGGGCCAGAGGGACAGTGGTATATTGTGATGTTGTGCATGTATTATTGCTGGGACTTAGAGCCCATTTTTGTATGTATATGTACATGAGACATTTTAGATGGACATTGTGTACTTTTATTCTTTCATGATGTTCGAGCGGGGTTTTGATATATGATGCAGAGTTTTGGCTGAGATGTATGTGTTCTGAGTTTTGCATGGTATGAATGTATGATTTATGCTATATGATGTATATGATGGATTGACACATGGGTGATGCATATTTATGACATGTTGATTATGCAGGATTGATGATGCTTATATATGATGGACTGACATGTGTGGATACAGGATGTGATATGGTTTTATGATGTATGTAATGTATATGCTTATGCAATTTGTATGTAATTGAAAATGAATGTGATGTTAATAATTCCAGACTAAAAAAAAACCTAACAATGCAAGATTTAAAATGAACCTAAAATGAATCTGCAATGGATTAACAATGATTAAAATGAATTGGAAAATGTTTTAACAATGCAAGACTAAATTGAACTTTAAAATGAGTTAACAATGTAGGACTAAGATGAATCTAAAATGAGTTAACAATGCAAGACTAAAAATGGATCTAAAATGAGTTAACAATGCAAGATGAAAATGGATCTAAAATGAATTACCAATGCAAGATTAAAATGGATCTAAAATGAATTAACAATGCAAGATTAAAATGAATCTAAATGCAAATGAATTAATGCAACTTATACATGAATGATAATGCAAATGAAAGATGCACCTAAAGGGATGATAATGAAGATGACAAATAATTCAATCGAGAATGAATGCAAAAGTGGGAAGAAAAAATGCAACACATCACTGTCCAACTCGGTTTGGGTTAGTAGTTTAGAAGAAAGGGGATGTGTAAGCATGTGCAAAATCAAGATTCAAGAGATAGGGGATGATAGGCGGTGGGAAATATCAAGTTCACATCAGGGGTGAGGGTTTAGGTGTGTGTAGGATCATGAGGGGTTGGGATTAGATAATTACTGGGATGTAGCATTGATTGTAGGATAGGATTTCTTTTTTGGATAGGATTTTTTTGCTGGGGATATGGTGGGGGGTTTGTTATTGAAGCTTGAGTGAGGGGTATTCTGGGATGGAATACCACTATGTAGTTTGAGCACTTATTTTGCTAACAATGCTAGAGACCATGCCGAGGTTACTAGGAACACAAGGCCTTGTCACCGGTGTTGTAGAGGACTAATGAAAAAAACATGCGGGGGTTTCCCCAACATCACACATGAGTCTCAGAAGAGCCATGGTGGAAATGATGCTGGAAAAGCCCACAAACAAACCACATTTCCCAAGTGCAGCACGAGAACCCAAATGAACTGCATATGTGCAAGGGTCATGTCTGACTGACTCACAGGTAGGAAATGAAAAAGACCAAGTTCCCTATCTTAGGCATATCCATTCACAACGTACCATGATATGAAGAATCATGGAAACCTTGAGGAGGAGAACAATCAAGAGAATCAGGAATGATAAGAACCAAAATCAAATTTCAAGATACAAAAATTCAACCACAAGATGCCTTTTTCCAGAGAGATCAAATGATATGGAATGTTGATTGGATTTAGGTCAGAAATGAGGAAGGACCATTCTACAAGGACCTTCTGATAGAGGAGATGTCAAATGGGTAACCGATGGCCAAAAGATGTACTGAGGTCAAATTTCTGAATCAAGATTTTCTCAAAAGGGATTTGCTGTAGCACAAGATCCAAAGTGGAACTAGATCACTTTCTGCGAGACCGACTGAGGATGCAAGATATGTATAAGCGAGACCAAACAAGAGACTAGACTGGAGCAGACAAGATATGTACAAATAGAAAGCACTAGAAGCTCAGGGATTGGGGGAGGACGACATATGTACAACGAGGACTGACGATTATATACAAGACCATATGTAAAAAAGCTCAAGATAGAGGATAGAAGGACCGATGTGATTTAGTGCGAGCGATAAGTGAACACCCAGGGGAATACAGGCAATGATTAGGTTGAAGGGAATGTGATGAGTGAAATGGAGGGGAACGAGATTTTGATAGATAATGATACAGTCCACTATGTGTGACGCTTGATTGCCAAGTTTTCACCATTGGATGATTTATTTCTCTTTACTTTTGTGATCTTTTTTTATTTTATTGATTCTTTTGACTTTTTAAATTTTTTTTGTTATCATCAAGGCATATGTTTACCATATTTTCACCAAGATAATGATTTTTTCATGACTTTTTATGGATTTTTCAGATGGCTGGAATGAATATTCCAGTTGTTAGGCATAGAAGCACCTGAGATGAATGATGTTGATGGGATCATTCAGGAGTTCTCCTTTGGGAGTAGATAACTGATATGCCCCATAACTGAAGCATGCAGTGACAATGTAGGGATCTTTCCATGTGACCTCGAACTTCCCTTTCTTCTCTCGATCTTTACCCAATTTTAGATTTTCTTTTAGTACTAGGTCTCCCACCTGGAATTGGCATGGGTGGATTTTTCTTGTTGTGGCTCCTCTTGAGCCTATTTTTATAAATTACTAGGTGGTCGAATGCTTGTTGACGCTTCCTATCTAGTAGGTCCAATTGTGTGAGCCTAGCTACTTTGTGATCTTCATCATTGATCAGGCCTCTCATTATACCCAGAGAATTGATTGTTCAACCTCAATTGGTAAGACAACCTCAACATCATAGACAAGAGAATATGGAGTGGTTCCTATGGGAGTGAAATAAGAAGTATGATACACCTAGAGGGCAGGGTTAATTTGGAGGTGCCAATCATGATCAGTATCATTGACAACTTTCTTGAGGATTTTGAGCAGGGTTTTATTGGATGCCTCAGCTTGGGCTTTACCTTGGGGGAAGTATGGACTAGAATAGTGATGGTGGACATGGAGGTGGTCACATAAATCATCTACATGCTAGTTCTCAAATGGTGTTCCATGATCTGTGAAGATGGTAGATGGGATGCCAAAGCGATAGATGATATGGTAGAGGATGAACTTAGAAACTTTGACACCTGTCGTGAGGGTGAGTGGGATTGCTTTGACCCACTTTGTGAAGTACTCAGTGGTCGTGATGATGTATTTATGACCTTCAGAAGATAAGGTTGTGATCTTACCAATGAGGTCAAATCCCCAACAAGAAAATGGCTAGGATGGCATGATGAGATGTATATTTTATGTTGGGGCATGCATCAGATTAGCATGATGCTGACAAGGTAGGCATTTCTTCACAACTTCATAAGCACCATGCTCCATTGTAGCCTATTAGTATTCGATCCTGAGAAGTTGTTTGGCCAAGGCCATGCCACTTGTGTGGGCATCCAAATTCCAATGTGCACCTCTCGTAATGCCTGGGCGGCTTCAGTTTCATCTAGACACTTGGGGAGAATATTGTGATAGCCTTGACGATATAGGGTGTTAGCCACAATAGTGTAGCGGGAAGCTCTGTGAATTAGGTTATGGCATTGGGTGTTTGTGAGATGGGGGCATATGATACCATTTTTTAGATAAGCATGGATTTCATGGTACCATGGCGACTGGGGACCAAACAAGACACATACCTGATTAACGTCATCGTTCTCATATACGGGCACATGAAGTTGCTCGACTAAGAATTCATACTGCATGGTGTCACATGGAATTTACAAGAGGGATCCGATAGTATCCATTGCATCGGCGGCCTTGTTTTGTAGGCATGGTACTTGTGTGATCTGAAGGTTGAGGAAGTGCTCCTTCATTTTATCCACCATTTCTTTGTAAGGTAGTAGTTTGTCGTCTTTTGTTTGGAATTAATCTAAGACTTGCTTGATGATAAGTTGGGAATCACCAAAGACCCAGGTATGTTAGTTATGTTCTATTGAATAGCCATGCTAAGCCCATCAACCAATGCCTCATACTCTGCTATGTTTTTCATGCAGGGAAATCCAAGTTTGAATGATTTGGGGATATAGTCACCTTGTGGGGTAACAAATAGTATGCATGCACCTGAACCGTGGGTTCTGTAAGATCTGTCGAATTAGAGCTTCCATGATGGTTTTTCTTCTATCATGCATAGGTGTTTATTAGGGAATTCCATGACTAGAGGATAAGCATCGAATAGTGGTGCTTCTGCTAGCTGATCTGCAATAACCTGCCCCTTGATTTCTTTTCTAACAACATATTGGATATCAAATTCACTTAGGAGCATAACCCATTTAGCCATTCAGCCTGTGATAGTTTTCTTAGAGAGAAGGTACTCTAGTGGGTCTACCTTTGAGATGAGCTTGACGATGTGACTAAGCATGTAATGGTGAAGCTTTTGAGTGGTGAAAACCACAACTAAGCATGATTTCTCCATGGGTGTGTAATTAAGCTCGTAGCCTATCAATGTGTGACTGATATAATATATGGATCTCTCTTTTTCGTTGTCATCTAACTGGGCCAGGAGTGCCCCCAATGCCATGGTTGTTGCAGAGATTTATAGAATGAGAGGCCTAACTAGTATAGGTGGTACTAGGATGGGTAGATTTTCCAAGTATCCCTTGATCTTTTTGAAACTTTGCTGATAGAGAGGATCCCATTTGAAGATTCTATCTTTCCATAGGGGATGTGTGAACAAGTGACAGTTATCAACGAGTTGTGAGATGAAGCATCACACTGATTGGATTTTTCCTTGTAGGCCATGCAGCTACATGAGTGTCTTAGGTGTCTGAGGCATCTCCAAAATGGCTTTCACCTTTTTAGGACCAATTTCTATGCCCCTGCGTGATACAATGAATCCTAGGAGCTTTCTTGATGTGACCCCAAAGACACACTTCTTAGGGTTGAGAATTAGGCCATAGTGACCAAGCTGATCAAATACGCATTCCAGGACATCCAAGTGATCTTCTCTTTTAATTCATTTAGCCAGGATATCATATATGTAATCTTTAAGGATTTTGTGGATCATGTCATGGAAGATGAGTGTCATGGCTCTTTGATATGTTTCCCCTACATTATTCAAACCAAACGACATCATGTTGTAGTAGAAGGTGCCCCAGGGGGTTGTAAATGTTGTCTTGTGTTGATCTTCTTCTACAGTGCAGATCTGATTATACCTAGCGAAGCTGTCCATGAGTGACAACATCTCATGCCCAGCTATGAGATCTACTATCATGTCGATGTTTGGCAGTGGGAATTCATCTTTAGGACATGCTTTGTTGAGATCCACAAGTCTGTACCTATTCTAATTGATTTATCAGGTTTAGATACGGGCACCATGTTGGAGATCCATTCGGAGTAATCAATTGTGTGAATTATTTTAGCTTGTATTAGCTTCTCTAACTTTGCTTTGACTAGTAGTAATACCTTAGGGTACATCTTCCAGATTTTTTTCTTTACTGGTTTGACATTTGGATCCACAGCTAGATGGTGGACCACCAAGTTAGGGTCTAATCCTGAGATGTGAGAATAATACCATGCAAACTTGTCTATAAAATCCCGTAGAAGAGCAATGAGAGCTATTTTTTCTCCTTCTATTAGTGATGATGTGATGTACGTGATACTAGGATTCTCTTTGGTGCCCAGGTCGATAGGCTTGGTTTCTTCAATGAGGATAGATGACTGCTCGGGTCAGTAGTGCCTAGAGGGGTTTTCACTAGGGGATCAATTTTTCTCTTTTTTATTTTTGTTTTCTATTTCATTTTTGCGGCTAAAGTCCTCCTCTTCCTGAAAGTATGCCTTTGGATCTAATTTGTAGACATGTGTTGAATCTTTCTTTGAATCATTGTTTTGTTCAACTGCTCCCATGAATCTTAATTAGGAGCGCGTCCTCGCTTTGGAAATCATCAATATGTACGATGCTTGGTTGGTCATAGTCTATGAGTTTGGGGTGTAGGAGAGGGAGATCAATGAAATTAATGATGATTTGGCAGAGGAAAAAATTGTCTAGTAAGGTTTTGTCATCGAGGACATCATCATAGGATTTCACAATTTTGTCTTTAGGGACATCTTCGATTTCAATGATTTGACCCAGGGGATTACCATAGGCATAGTTGTTTTCATTGGTTCCCCTAGCCATGGAAGAATCCATACCAAGGCCTAAATTATTTTCTCGATGGGTGGGCACAATCGGAGATTTCATGCCACACTCTTCATAACCCAAGCCGCCTCCTTGATAGTTCCTTTTTTTGTATCCAGCTTGTGGGTTGTAGGATATTTACCTTTGAAGTAACTTAGGAGACCATTGTCTAGGGGTGGTGGATCTTTATAAACCCACCGATTGATGTTAGGGGCCATCTCCTAGCCATTCAAAATGCCATGGGAAATGAAAGTGATAGAGCCCAATTGTAGTGGTTGAGTTTTTTTTGGTCTCGTCATGCTGGGATTAGGTGTCCGGAGACCTTGAGTGTGTGGATTGGATGGTAGGGCTCCCACTGCGAAGGTGTCTAATAGAATATACCCTCCACAACCTTTATTTTTGATTTTGACCGTTGAGAGGGTGAAGAACTGACAATGGAGGTGCCGATGTCAATCCTGGGACAATGATTGGAATGTGGGAAGGGGGCCTCCAACGTATGGTAGTAAGCGAAGGGTTTGGGATCTGCACGGATGGTGACTTCAGTGCCATTATGTGGGAATTTGATATATTGATGGTAAGTGGATGGGATGATTTGCATAGAATGGATCCATGGGCGTCTAAGGATGATATTGAAGGGAAGGTCAAGATCAACAATGTGACATACTATATTTTGGACTGCAGGGCCCAGCTGGATGGGAAATGAGATTGTGCCTTCAGAAGTACGTTCTAGATTGTCATAGGCTTTGATGGTAATGACATCGTTCATTATATCTGCTTCAGTACACCCAATTGTTTGATAAATTTCAAAGTAAATTGATTGAGGATAAAACCATTATCTATCATGACTGGCTTGACGACAAAATCCTTAACTACGACGAAAATGTAGAGAGGAAGGTTGAGATCAGGTTCTTCAGAAGGTATGTCTGTCAGTTTGAAGGAAATCTTGTAAGATGTAGACAGGTGGCCGAAAAGGTTTTGGAACTACGTGGGGTTGATGTCACTGGGGACACGTGATTATTGTAGGGCTTTGTTGAGGATCTCTTGATGGATGTGCAAAGTGCAGATAAGATCTAGGATGGAGATTTGAGAGGGGGTATTCACTTGGTATTCCAATAGGTTGTATTGGGTACCAGTGGATGGAGAGCTACTAGCACCTACAACTAATATTCTTCCTTGACGAGTGGTAACTGCGCATTGGCTATCTGCACCATTGACATTGACAAAGTACTTGAGTTGGGATATGTAACCAATGAAGTTATCATAGTTGATGTATGCACTGGTATAATCCTTTCTATTGACATTGTCTCCTTGCTTCCCTTTCCCTTGGTTGGAGGGCTGAGCGGGGTTGGTAGGTCCTTTGCTGGAGTTGTGTTTAGGAAACACATTTTGGTAGATTTGAAGGCCTGCATTTGGGGATGATTGGGTAGGAGAGTCTATTGTGATCTCTTCATAGTTGATGAGGTCTTGGATGTAGTGTTTCAGCTTCATGCATTTGATGGTAGCATGTCCCTTAACATGATGGTAATCACAATATTCATTGTCTTTGTACCATGCAGACTTAGGTGTTGACTCATCAAATGGTTGTGTTTGTGGGTACATGATTAGGTTAGCTTTAGCCATTCTGTGGAAAATGACATTAATGGGTTCACCCAAGGGGGTAAATGTGCATTTTGGTGCATTCTGGACTCGAGGCTTTGGTTGTCCACATGGGAATGATATGGATTTTGTCTAATTTGCAGGAGCTTGGTAGTTAGGTTGATACGATGCCCTGGGAGGAGGATAGATAACTGCCACCTGGGGGGTGTGTTTTGTTGGTATGCAGGTTGATGATATGTTGATACATGGGTGGGGGTTGGGGATACAATGGCAGTATCTACTGATAGTTTTGAGTAGGTGCATTGAGACCAGCCACCATAACCTAAATGTGTTTGGTGTTAGTGGCTCCATCAGTGACTTTGTTTTTGTTCTTGTTCCAGTACCGTGATCGATCATTGTTGTTTCTGTCAGGCTGGGGTTCTTTGTAATGCTTGATAGCACCGTCTTCTATGAGACCCCGTTCAAGATCCATGTCTTTTATTTGAATTTCTTGGTAAGTCTGTAGGCAGTTCATGTGCATGTGATGGGATAGTTTGGGATGGAGATTGTTAATGAAGATCATAGTGAGATGTTTCTCAGGAGGTTGATACAAAAATATTGTAGTGAGTCCCTTCCAGTATTGTAGGTAGTTTGCTAAGCTTCCCCTCCCTTCTGCTTGGAGTTGCATAAGTCTAAGAGGGAGAGCTCGTTATCGATATTATGCGCATATTGGGCCACAAATTTCTCTGATAGTTCCACAAATGTGAAATTTGTGCCACTAGGGATTTTATAGAACCACTTACGAGAGGTTCCTCCCAAGCTCTTAGGGAACAAATGCATGAGGAAATTGTCGCTATAAGCCACTTCTTGGAATGCCATGTAAAATTCTTTGACGTGGATGACGGTATCTCCCCTTCCCCTATATTTTTCAGACTTGGGTGTCTCGAAGTGCTTGGGGAAGGGTATAGCAGTGATAGATCGATCAAACGGGTAGGGACACACCTCTTCAAACTTGAATATTTTAGCTTCAGTTCCCGCTTTTAGCTCCTTGAGGGCGTTCTTCATTTCTTCCCACTCCTAATTGATTTGTTGAGGAGGGTTATTGACTCTGATTGTAGTAGTTCGTTGGATGTGATATGGATCAAATGATGAATATGGGGAATTTTGTGGAGGATATTGTGGTGTGTGATAGGAAGACTGATGAGAACCATAGACATGTTGCTATGGTGGTAACTATTCTGGAGTAGGATAATGTTGTGGATTGGATGGTAGGGCCTGGTGTTGTTGTTGTGGTAGTGGATAGTAGGTTTGTGCTTGCTGAGGTGTTGGGTAGGTGGGGTGAGTATGTGTTGCGCTTGCATAAGGTAGTTGTGCTATGATACCAGGGTATATGGGATAGGTATGTTGTGGCAGAATGCCCCTAGAATGTGTAGCAAGGTAATTGATGTTAGCAGGAATGCCTGATTGTTGCAGAGGTGGAACGACTTGGGATGCAGCTGAAGATGGCATGGCTAGGGAGGCGGTGAAGTTAGTTTTCTATTGCTGAGTGGGTTGGATGATAGTGTGTGCGTTAGCAAAAGAATTAGTAAATTTTTGCAGTGATTGTGCGATGAAGGGATTTGCACCCTGTGTCTGTGGTTATTGTTGCTGGATAGGTTGGGCGGTGGTTTGTGCAGCTACAAAGGGATTGAGTTGTTGTTGTTGTGCTTGGAATGAGTTAGCATTCTACTGTTGTGGTTGCTGTTGCTGAATGGGTTGGATAATAGATTGTGTTGTGTCCAAAGGGTTGGTGGACATTTTTTGTGCTTGAGAGGTGGGTGGATTGGAATTCAACGTCTATGTGGGGATACCTAAGGATTTCATAGCATCTTGCAAGTAGTTCGAAGTGGAATATGGAGTGTTTTGTGTTGTTTGACCGACTTGGGAAGCTTGTGGTAGAGGGTTTGAATTGGATTGTGTTTGCGGAAGAAGCACCGGACCATACTGTGATCGTGGTGTTTTTTGAGCATGGAAAGTGGGCCCTTGTGGAAATAAGGTCTGATTGTAAGCTCCCGTGAGTGACATGCCTGTAGTGAATTGTGGTTTCTACTGATGTGATGTGGGGATGGAAGGAAAAATAGAGGTAGGTATTGTGGCATTGATGGTTTGTGTGCTTTGTGGTTGCGATTTGGTTGATGTGGTTTCGATGGGTTGAGTAGTGATTGGTGGAACACTGGTTTGCTGGGTGTTGACTGTTGGTTGCGAGAATTGTGCAACAAAGGGTGGAACTATCTGCAATGCTTGAGAGACTATGGGTTGGATTGGTGGTGGTGCTTGGGTAGAAATGGGGGGTATTGATTGCACTTTTGGTGGTGGATTAGGAGGTGGGGCTCCCATGAATGAAAATGGGGTAGATTAAGGTGTGGTGTGTGTTGGATATATTTCCAATTTTTTAGTCTTGCCTATAAAATTTTGAGTTCCCAGTGTTTGTTTTGCTTGAAATGTCAAAAGCCTACCTAGAATACTATCAAAGTTTCTTGCAAATGTTGATCTCCAAGCAATGAAAGCAATAAGAAATATGCAAACCCTAGGTCTTAGGTCATTTTTATTCTTGTCAAGAAAAAACCCTATTTCTTCACGGTTTATTTCTAATGTGTAGTTACCTTTTTCATGAAATTTAGGTGACTTAAGTCATATGCCCTTTTTCATATTTTAAGTCAGTCACTAAATCTCCTAAATATTTTTGAATATTCCTTTTTACTGGGAGACTCAACACAAAGCCTTGGTCACGTGATCTCGAAAGGTAAAGAATATACTTTAAAGGATTAAGAGATTAAACACGGATGGTTGATTAGATTTAGATCTTGTGGTTCGCATGAAATTTCCAAAGAAACCCACGAGTTAAGAAATCATATGGCGGCTTTGAGTTTCATTTAGTCGCGAATCTCAAAAACTTACCAAGGTTTAAGCATAGTTATATTCATTCAGTCGTGAGATCTCTAAAAGAACCAAGGGTTAAGTAAAATTTTATGAGATCTAGTGATAATCGTGGATGTTAAGATGATCATGTGGCTCACATTTAATCACAAGATAAAAGTGCAGATTAGTAAAAGATTAAGAGATTCAGTGCAGACCATTGGATTAAGAAAGAATCAAGGGAAAGCGCGTGATCTCAGAAGGATTTCATAAAGTACATAAAGTTTGAGAGACTTAGCGCTAGCCGTTGATGGAAGTAAGATCTAAAGGCTAGCGTTTAATCTATAAATAGAACCTGAGTCAGATGAAACCTTTAGCAACTTAGAGATTCACTCAATTTCTAAGTCTCCAGATGAAATATGGCTAGATAGAGCTAGGTCAAGTTTTGATGCGAATGAATCTGAACCGCAGATTAAGATCAAATCTTGTGGCTGTCATTAAATCACTTAGAAAAGTCACAAGGATTTTAGTGATTCAGAGATAATGATTCAGATTCTGACACATGTTTAAGTTATTAAGAGATATGTGGCATGTGTGAAATCTCAAGGAAAACCTATGGTTAATGGATTTATTTGGCGACCTCAAGATAGCTTGCAGTCGCGCGATCTCGGGACAAACTAAAGTTAAGGTTAAAAATTAAGATATTCAATGAAAACCAACAGATTAAAAGGAGATTAGTGGTAGTCACATAATCTCCAGACATATTCAGTGAGTATAAGATGATTAAGAGACTCAGCACAGGCCGTTGATGAGATTCAGATCATATGGCTGTCGTAAAATCTTTGAACAAACTCATGGTTAATCAAAACCTTCAGCGACTTTGAATTTGTTTAGTCACGTCATCTCTAAAAGAAGAAAGGTTAAGTCGTGCTGAGAGCTGGGTTGAATAAGAGAATATCTAAACCATTGATAAGATTCAAATCATGTGGTGTGTGTTGAATCTCAGGATGAAACCAAGGTTAAGGCTAACTCTTAGCGATTGGGAGATAGAACAGTCACGTGATTGCCAAGAGAACTGCAGTAAGAGTAAGGTAAAGTCAAAAGGTTTTGTCTTGCATCATGATGTAAAGAGCTATCCTATTAAAGTGAAAGGATCTTGACATCGTGTATAAAATCTGCCAAGCTGTGATAATATACGCCAATCATATCAAATATCGGGCCTATTTCACATATAATGAGGTTTTAAAATTGACAAAAGCAATCATGACTATCCCAATTAGCTTATTCAAAATTGATCACTTGTTAACTTCAAACACCACGGCTAGGGAAAGAATTAATGTCAGGGTACGCAGAATTAAGACAAAAGTGACTGAATGAAGCTTTCCAATCCTTGGCTAGATTGATGCATTGATTCCTAAATGATAAATAGGAATAGCTTTAATACATTTTAGTTTACCAAGTTTTCAGAGTTACAAAGCCGTGAGATTGCATAATTTTCAGAGCATTCAAAAGCAGAGAATTGTGTGAGTTTTAGAGCAATTTACAGTAAGGAGCTTGTCTTTTAAAATATAATTTTTTTAGTGGGATATTCAGAAATCAGTGAAGATGAGATGAACAACCATGAGTGGAGCTTCAACCAGTGGAGCAAGTAAAGAAGCAGAAGATGAATAGAAAGGAAAGATAAACTATTCTAAGGAGCTTGTGACTCTACTGCCTGAAACTAGTCAAGGCAAAAAGGTAAATGATGAACTCTTTATCGATGATTTGGCATATTGTAGAGATCCTAGGACTCAAGGGGTTTTTGGTTATCATCTTTTTAAGTATTTTTATAGTAATAAGGATAGCTCAATTCCTATATCAAACCCATGGACATCAGGCTTAGCAAAGTTGATAGTCCCTGATATCTTCATAGATACAGACTTGTTAGTTGAGCTAGCAAAAAAGTATGATCCCCTCTCCAAAACTATTAAGAAGAGTAATGGAACAACTCTGGTCACTTTAGATAGGGTCTCTTTCAAGAAAGCCTTCAATGTATACCATCCTTGTACTACGGAGATTGATCTGACAAGGTTGCAGAGTAGATATACCAGGGAAACTATCATTGTTGCCAAGCTAATCCAGGTCCATACACCTAAGTCAAATAGGAATTATATTTTTTCCATACCAGGTGTTGCACCTTATTTTTACAAATATTTAAGCTTCTATATGAAGTACATTTCTTATGGACTGTGTAAATTTTTGGGAGTAGATGGGGGCCCTAAGAGATTGACTGCAGACCTTTTGATGATCATCTTGGATCTACAAAATTCACATGTCAACACTGATTATGAATACATTCAGTATGCCATAGACAAGATGCATCAAGGGCTTAGTGATATATGTACAAACCCCAATCCTAGATTTATGCATTATTCTCTTTTAATGCATTTAATTTTATACTTCAATGTTAACAGCTTGGACACATAGAATTTAAGGCCTAGAGTATTTTTCCATGGCAAACCAAACCTTATACAACTTTGGCGTAGGGTTTGGAACTACACCTCCAATGAAAATGAGTTTTGTGCTTTTCATAATTGGATTGCATATCCTATTTTAGAGATGCTAGGTGAAAATATGACAAGATTGCCCACCAAGGTACTACAACTCCTTAGACCTTGTCAATTTGTGGATAAATGGACAGGAGACCATAATTGGGGATATTTCTACTTTGAGAAGACATTTAATTTAATGAGGGTTTATGGATGTTCCCAGCCACCTCATATACTCCCAAAATATGTGCTTCCAAAGATATCTACACTAGAATTCATCTGGAAATTAATGTGGACTGATAATGTAATGTCCCCGCCAGGGAACCCATAAGGAATCAGGTCTATGACCTAAAATTACAATTAACAATTTTTTTTTTTTCTAACATTCTAACATAACATCGTTACCATTCACAAGTACATTCCTTAAGGTTCCCTTAATGAATTCAATTACCATTATTAAATATTTCATTTTATTACTTAATCGAGCAAATTCTATTCCCATTACAACTTCAATTTACATTGATTCCATTTCACATCAAAACCAACTACATTAATGAACTAGTGGAATTAATTTTCCCTTACCGACTATCACGTAATTTACCCTAGAAGTGAAACAAGCATACGTAACTTATCACATCCACTAAATATATTTATTCTTTGATATTTGTTTACTCCTTAACATTATCTATGCTCAACTCAATTGCACCATCAAAACTCAATTAAACTTTTCCAATAAGAGTCCTTACTTCCTATCTTCATTTCAAGATAATAATAGAAAGAGCGCAAA
>MU225678.1:1060271-1074694 GCA_018584345.1 Thuja plicata | reverse complement strand
AAGAAGTTATGGTGAGTTGTAAGAGGTTCGGTTTAAGCTACCATCTCGAGAAGGATCATTCTCGCATATAGCTCTTCTTAATTTCTAGTGAGCATAGCCAGGACTTGACAGGGTTGGAGGGACATTACAGATAAGGAGAACCTGGCTCCCCATAGGAAAGGTACATTTACACCCAGACAATTCAATATTTTAAATTTCATGATTGGTAAGAGAGCCACAGATTCAGTGAGAAAATGGTTAGGTCAATACAGAATGAGTGTAGCCATATATAGATATATAGACCTAGAAGGTTTTATTAAAAGTGCCAAGAAACTTATGAATCCAAGCATAACAACTATCAAAGAGCATGGAGAGTGTGTAGAGGAGGATTTAATCAAAAACATCCTATAGGATGAAGAAGTGGCAAGAAGGGCTGATCATTACCAGGATCTAATAAGCCTTGAGAAACAAATAAAGAAGAAGGGAATTCCCTTTGGGGGCTTCTTTCCAGCTATGCCCTATATACACAAACTCATAAAAATGATGGAGTCTTACAATACCTTGTACAATCAACTTGAAGAGTTGATTGAAGATAAAACAAGAGGTCTATAGAAGCACTCTTCTTCAAAGTATGATGAAGACAGTGAAGGAGGCTATTTAGTTCATAGTCCTCCTCCCATGGATCAACAAAATTTCACAGAGAAGAGCATAGAGGTAGACATTACAAAGGTTCCTAACATTGAGGTGACTGATGAGCCTCTTAGAAAGAAACATAAAGTGGAATTAGGGGACCCTTCTCATGCCAAAGCACAAAAGAAGAAGAAGGATAAGGTGAGTTCCTTAATTAATGGAAACATAGCCTATGAACACCACCTGAGGAAATCCATTAGAGAAGGAAAGAAAGTAAGAGGGGATGTACAAGAGGAAGCTGAAACACCCCTCCTACTATGCAAGGATGAAAGGGAGATGCAACAAGAACAGTTCTTGAGTGATGATAATTTCATCAAAACTAAAGAGTTCAAGGATTTCTTGATTTGGGTAAAGTAGCATAAAATTGGATCCCAATTACAATTAACAGAGGTTGATTTAGTGCAAAGTGAAGCCTTGCAGGCCTTACAAGCATATGAACCTAAAACTAAAAAAATGATACCAAAGGAAGCTAGACAATTGGTTAAGTCTAGTGGGATGCTGCTTGTAGAAGGATGGGATCTATCCTTTGCCTTCATAATTGATCAGATCAGAAGGTAGCCAAATGAAAACTTGTCTTATGAGACATAGATTGGAGACATGATCAAGGGATGTGGATATGATCCACGATCTCAGACTTTGGCAATGTGGTCCCTTTCACCTAAGACACAAAAGCCTTCCCTGATCAATGTGCAAGAAAATCAAGATGGGGATAAGATCATTTGGTCTATCCACAATACTAGTGACTTGGAGATATCTCAGGCTCTCACCCATTTTTCACACCTAAATGAAGCTAAAGGATAACATATGTCAAAAAGGTATCATAAGCTTTTTCTTGAATCAAGTGATGTTCTGAAGGATAGAGAATTATGCTTGATCAAGATCAATGCATTAGAAGGAAAGGTGGAGGAATTGAATAAGAAGATACAAGAGGATCACAAGGATATCTTAACTCCTCCTAAATAGGTTGTAGATGCTCAGACTAAGACTACATAAGATTTCTCCACAGGAATAGAGCAAGCAGACAAGGATCAGAACAAAGTGGCTTTGGAAGCCTTGTGGAAGATCCTGCAGTATAGGATTGATATTCTAAAGGGAAAATTTGATTTGGTGCATAATGCTTTCAGCAAGCTACCTGACCTAGAAACAAAGGTCAATAACCATATTGCAACTTTAAGTCCTTATTTTGGAACTTAGTCAGGAAGATCATCATTTTTTGAAAGGCTAGGAGCCTTACAGCCACATAGGGAAGATCTCCCTAAAATTGTCGATCACGCAGGAGAAAAAATTGAGCAGATTGGAGCCACTTTGTCTTTCTTCAAAGGAAAGGAAAATCAAATACAAGCCACAATCAACATGTTTGGGCCAGACTTTAATAGATTTATCCCTCCAATAAAGGGAGATGATAATAAGATCAAAGCAATATCAGATTGGAAAGGTGAATTTGATACCTTACTGCCTATTAAAGAGGCATTCATAAAAGATAATATTGTATTGGATATGGATAGGTTCAATAAGACTTTGGATGAGGATTTTAAAGCAGAAACAAACTTTATTAAGTTTGTAACAAATGTCAAGCTCATCACATATGCAAGATGGGACATAAAAAAGGAACAATTACAGAATATTCAGAGCTTTAAATGGCCTTCGGAGGAATAGGTTGCAGAATGGGATGTTAGTACAAAGCCCAAGAAGAAAAATCCTACATCCATTGACCTTGATGTATTGGATGAGGAGTAAAGAGGCACTTGGCACCTGATCTATGAGCACAGGGAGGATAGTCATAAAAAATACTAGTGTAAGTTAGCCTGTATTGGCAGTCACTAGGTCTCACCATAAATACAAGAGACTATCCATAATATCTATAGACAAAGGTGCTAGCTATCAAATATTTGGAAATAATATTTGATCTTCTCCTTATTTGTCTTTCCACCACTTCAAGGTCTAATTGTAATTTTGTGTTTTAGTACCTTTAGGGTTAGGTCTAGCCATCCAAAGCTTGTTGCATCCTTAATCTTTAAAGGATTCCAAGATGGATAGTATTCTATAAATAGAAAGTTGTAACATAATTTTAAGTATGGTGAAATTTACAACTATGAGGCAGACTTCTCATTTTGTCTGAGTTGTTAATCTTTTAGTCTTTTGAATGTATTGAAGTAGTAGCATATTAATAAAATACAATGGAGTTTCCTGTTCTATATCTTTGTTGTCTTCTTATATTTATGTTTATACTCTTGTATTTTTAATTTGTAAGGCATCTTAAACATACCAGTTATAAGGTAATTGTACAGTTTCTTATAAGTTTCTTTCAAGGAGGGAGTAATTCTTATGAGTGATCCTAGAGGGTTAAACATTAGTGTAAAAATTTGATACATGGGTGTGGGAATGAAAAGGTAGTTTGTAAGGCACTCTATCTGAACTACATGTGTATTTCCATTAATTAGTTTGCTATGGATTTATCTCTCATTTGATTCTTTTCCCAAGAATAAGGCACTGGTCTAGGGTTTGATGAGTAGTTATTCCTCGTCAACATCAAAACAAACAATTATTTAATTTTTTGTTATAAAGAATGTGCATGCTTAAGTAGTTGTATTAGAGAATAAAATTCAACTTGTTGATTCCTTGGAGAGAGAATCATTTAGGTTAGCCTTACTGAGTCAAAGAACTCTAAAAATAAGAAGGTTGATAATCCTTATTTCATTGATATTTTTTATTGTCATGTTCATGGTCTGGCTTATTAATCTTTGTGTCAAACTGATCATAATCAGCTTGTTCTATTAGTTGATGTAGTAAGAGGAAATAGGTAAATCAATGTGACCTCTGGTCCAGCATTATAGTTACTGGGAAGCAGTAATCTATTTAAGGTACACCTACCTGAGTCTATGGAGCTCAAAGGAGGAGGATTAATCCTCATCAATTAGACTTTAGCTTGTTAGAATTAGGAGTTGGGAGTTTTAGAGTTGGTTAGTTATTAATTTGTCTTGATTCTGTAAGAAAAATCTCTAACAAATTGGTGACTCTACTGGGGAAGAAAAGGTTTTATTGAACTATTCAGAATATCTCTAGTGCTTTAAAAGTTAAAAATAAAAGTTACAGTTGAGTAAGCCCATCTGAGTTACTCTTGTAATATTCATATTAGGTTGTGTTGTATTTTCCCAAATTGTTTTGGGTGGTGACTCAAAGAAATCTGTGTAATTAGCACTAAGTAATGCTCAATATTTATACACATTTTCTCAATATGAATACCAGATCTAGAGTAAGAGAGCATTGTGAAGTGGAGTTGGAAAGTGGAATTCCAACTACTTCTAGGACTAAACTGTCTTGGAGAGAAAAGAAAAACAAAGATAATACGTACAATCCATCTCTAAGAAGAGAAGAGGAGAATACCAGGAGAGAAGATTCAACCCAATCTAGTCA
Organism: Thuja plicata; assembly: GCA_018584345.1. Taxonomy (NCBI): domain Eukaryota; kingdom Viridiplantae; phylum Streptophyta; class Pinopsida; order Cupressales; family Cupressaceae; genus Thuja; species Thuja plicata. Next base: position 1,070,611 of record MU225678.1, on the reverse strand, counting down.
TGAGGGAAACACATCAGAATATGAAGAAGCCCCTAAATTGGGATTGGATAAATATGGAAATAGTAGTACTTCTAGTGAAAGAGAAGGGATTGATACCACCGGCTTAGATTCTGAGGTTCCCTTTGATGAACTTGCTGAAGAAGAAAGAATTTTGATTAGGCAGTTGGCCATTCTCCAACAAAAAAAAGAGAAAGATCTAAAAAAGAAAAAAACAAGATCATAAAAATGCTGATAAATTAGAAGACGATCATTGAAATATCAAGCAACAAAAAATACTGAAAGATCTAATAGAGATCAAGAGAAACCTGTCACTCACCAAAGTAATGGTTCTCAAGTTTCTAAAGATAAAGGAAAGAAGAAGGTGACAGGAAGTGAAATGGATGAACCCAAAACTCACAAGGTTCTAATAGATCAAATGTCTAAATTGGACATTGACCTTGAAATGTCCAAAAGGGAGAAGGAAACCATGGCCAAAATGCTGGAGAAAGCAGAAGTGGAGGCTGCCACTTTAGAGATGAAGAAGAAGATTGATTTCCTGCAATCTTCTGGATTTTCCCATGCTGGTGTTGAAAGTGCTACAAATTCAAAAGCCAAGGCTTCTACCTTCCAAGATAGTGATAGATTCCAAAGGAGACCACTTCATGTAGAAATGTAAAAGAAATTTTCTTTCATTGGTATTCCTGGCTATCCCAATACAGTACCAAATGAGATTGGGAATAAACTCCCAAAATTTTCAGGAAATAATGTTATTACTTGTGAGGTACACTTAATAAAATTTATTGATATCATAGATGACCTTAACATTAATCATGAAGATGTCTTAATGAAACTTTTTGTTCAGTCCTTAGTTGAAGATGCAAGGGAATGGTTTACATGGCTATCTAATGGTTCCGTGGGATCTATGGATGAATTGATAGGTTTATTTAAAGATCAAGATGGGGATAAAACAAATGAGGGATTCTTGTTGAATGAATTTAACAATATAAAGAAAAATTTCAATGAGGAAGTTACTGAATTCAATACAAGGCTCCAAAGATCTATGCATAAGCTTTTCCAGAAGATGAAACTTGATGAAAATGTATGTATTGCTATATATTTAAATGATTTTGATTCTAAAATGGGATATTCTCTCCAAGACAAGAATCCAAGAAGCCTTACTGAAGCCTGTAAGATAGTTGTTAATATAGAAATGAATAGAAGAGTATCAAGAAAATTGGGAATAAGGGATGATGGACAATTTAGTAGGAGAAATCAAAAGGAACCAGAATACAAAGATTATAAAGCTCCACAAAATAATAGGCCATACTATAATAGTTGTAATGCACAAAATAGGATGCGAAATCACCCATATGGTACCCAATTTAAAGATGGTAAACCTATTATTCCACCAAGAAAGGACAAGCCTAATAATAGGACTCCTGATCCTTTGCATAAAAATTATGTTAATATGTGCAATGATGATTATTGGTGTGAAGCTTGCCAAGCCCCACATAAACCTGATTTTTGTGTTGTTTCCCTAGACATAAATGCAAATGAAGAACAAGAAGTATTAGACGGAGAGCTGTGTGATCATAATGGTTGTTCTATAAATGATTCTTATTCATGTACCGATGTAGATTCTGATAATGAAGTTGAGAACCATGATATGTATGGTTCACAAGGTAGAATATAAGTATATCATCAACAAGTTTTGTCTGATAGTGAAGAAGAAAAGGTTGATAATATAAGATGTTATGGTCAAAACAATTAGGAATCTACAATAGTGAGAAAACCTTCTGATGAGGAAAGAGCAAGGATTACTGCTGATCTGGTTACTAAAGAAAGAAGTAATTATAACTTAAGGAATAGAGTAGTTAGTGATGCGGGTAGCCAACCAAATGACATCTTTATTAAAGAAAATAAAGCAGATGCCAAGCAACCACAAAAGAGGGAAGGACCTGTTGAAAATGTAAGTAAGCCAAAGGCCAAAATTGTGAACAAGTCGAATGGTTCAAACATTGTATATGAGGAAAAGGCTAAAGTATCAGAAAAAAGTTCTTCCCCTCCTAAGGTTGAAAATAAGAAATCAAAGAAGGAAGAGTCAACTCTAAATATTCAAGTTAAGGATAGTAATATTATTGTTGAGAAACAAAAGTCATCTTATGTAAAATACACCCCTATTGATATGGGTCAGTGTTTGTGACAAATGACCGTTAAAGTTCCATTTTTAGAAATGATGAGAATTAAGGAACATAAGGAAAAAGTCCTTACAGTGCTAAATAGTGTTTCTCCAATGAAATTTTGAAAACCAAAAGGTGTTGAAAAGAAGTCTGACAGCAAGGGAAAAGAGCCTGGAGTAATGATTTCAGAAATCCCTCAAATTTATTTGAATACAAACACTTCCTCAAGAGTTGTTGATCCCTTTTTCTCAACTTTGGTTATTAATGGTAAGATGCTTAAAAATTGTATGATAGATTCTGGAGCATCTAACACTATTATGCCTGCAGAGATAATGAGGTCAATGGGATTACACGTTGACACTCCTCATGGAAGATGTCAGGCGATGGAATCCAGAGAAATCCCTATTAATTGGTACTATTGAGGCTTTGCCTTACAGGTTAGCAATATGTCCTGACACGGTGTTAATAATGAGTGTATTGGTTGTTGATATTCCACCTCATTATGGCATGTTGCTATCAAGAAAATGGAGTGCTTCAATGGGTGGAAGTATTCAATGTGATTTATATTTTTCTACTTTCAACATTGTTGGTAATAATGTCAAGGTGTCCTGGGAAAGTAGGACTCCTCATATGATTGAACTAAATGAAAATACTGACATTAATTGTTGTGTAGACGTAGACATGGAAAACTTCATAGTAGAGAAGATTATTCCACAATGCAAAAATGTTGATCCATTAATTGAAGATCTGAATACACAACAAGGTGGTTTATGGTAGATGTATTTTGATGGAGCTTGTTACAAAGAGGGATCAGAAGCTGGTGTCCTATTTATTTCTCCATCAGGTACAACATTCAAGTACTCTTTGCTGTTAACATTTCAGTGTACAAATAATAATTCTGAATATGAAGCCTTGTTTTTGGGATTAAATATTGGTACTAAACATGGAATCAAATGTTTAAAAGTCTATGGTGATTCTGAGCTTGTAGTAGCACAAGTTAGATCCAAGTATGTTGTAAAAAATGATATATTAAAAATGTACAAACATGCTATTTGAGATCAAATTGAATTGTTTGATGCTTTTAACATTAAATGGATAGAGAGGTAAAAAAACATCATGGCTGATTTTCTAGCTAATGTTGCTTTAAAAAATGGTGATTTGACTTTGAATAGGGTATCAATAGTGGAAGTTAAGAGTAGACCAGTTGTCCCTGATAATATTTACAACTATCAAGTTTTTGAGGATGACCAAGATATTCTCAGGTTCATTCAGTTCCTTGACCATTATGAAGACCAACATGTAGATTAACTCTTTAGTTGAGGTAATTGATGGCAAGGATATTTTTAAGGGAATGAGGTTGTCCAGTTTAGTTCTAATCAAATTCCTAAAGGGTTGATAAAATTAGAAGCATTGCTCAATAATAAAGATGGTCATTTATAAAAAAAATGAGCAGTGCTAAAATTGAGGATTTAGAGGAAGTAAATCTAGGATCAAAAACCACACCTCAAATAGTGTATATTGGAAAAGGGTTAGATTCTAATGTTAGATCAAATTTGATAAAATTGTTAAGGAAACATAAGCATGTGTTTTCCTGGTCTTATAAGGATTTGAAAGCCTATAGGGAAGACCTTTTTCAACATGAGATCCCATTGAAACAAGATGCTAAGCGATTCAGACAAAAGCAGAGACCAATTAACCCACTATTGGCTCCCAAAATGCAATAAGAATTGATGAAGTTAAGGGATGCAGGGATTATTCAACCCATAAGACATTCAACTTGGGTCTCTAATTTAGTCCCAGTAAGAAAATAATAATTGTGATATAAGGCTTTGTGTTGATTTTAGAAACTTGAATATTGCACCTCTAAAAGATAATTAATCTTTTCCTAACATGGAGGCAATGTTGCACAAAGTTACTGGTTGTGAGCTATTGTCAACGATGGATGGTTTTTCAGGTTACAACCAGGTATTAGTAAAGGAATCAGAACAATTTAAAACTACATTCACTACTCCATGGGGAACATATGTGTACATTAGAATGTCCTTTGGTCTTATAAATGCAGGGGCAACATTCCAGAGAGCTACAGATGTTGCCTTTAAAAAAATTATTGATTTATTCATGGTGATTTATCAAGATGACTTGACAACATATTTCAAGAAAGCAGAGGACCATTGTGGACATTTAGAAAACATTTTAAATAAGAATATGGCGTTTCTTTGAATCCTAGGAAATGTTAGTTTGCAGTAACAGAAGGAAAATTGTTAGGACATATAGTATCAAAAGAAGGAGTAAGAATTGACCTAGAGAGGATAGAAGCAATTCAAAAGGTCACTGCTCCAAAAAATATCAAAGGGGTAAAATCTTTCTTAGGAAAGATTAATTTTGTAAGAATATTTATTTCCAACTTTGCAGAGATTTTTAAGCCTATAATTAAGTTATTGAAAAAGGATGCAAAGTTTAAATGGGATGAGGAAGCACAATTTGCTTTTGAGAAAATCAAAAAGGCAGTTCAAGAAGCACCTGTTTTAAGGTGTCCTAATTATAGTAAGCCATTTTCACTATTTTCTTTTGTATCTTTCCATACAATTGCTGTTGTATTACTACAAAAGGATGAGGAGGGTTATGAGCGTCCCATTGCATTTTTTAGTAAATCCTAGCAAGCTACAGAGTTGAACTATGAGATGATGGAAAAACAAGCATATGCCTTGGTTAAAACTATAAAGTCATTCAGACCTTATTTGGTTTGTACAAAATTGATTTCATATGTACCCCATGCAACAATTAAGGATATTCTTACTCAATCAGAATTTACTGCTAAACGATGTAAATGGATAAATAGGATTCAAGAATTTAATTTGGAAATACACATTACAAAATTAGTAAGAGGATTAGGCCTAGAAAAGTTAATGACTGAAGAGAATATGGACTTGGTTCAGATTAATAATGCAAAGGTACAAGATTCAATAATGACTAGTATTGAAAGACAACCCTATTATGTTGATATCATGTACTATCTCAAAAATGCCAAGTGCCCTGAGAATATGACTGATAATTAGAAAAGAACTCTTAGGTTGCAAGCTCAAAGATACACATTAGTACAAGGAGATTTATATTGGAAAGACATAAATGGTGCACTTTTGTTATGTCTAGATGAGGGCCAAGTTGAAAAGGTCTTAACAAAAATACATGCTGGTGTGTGTGGTGGACATTACTCTACAAAAAATTCAACTCATAAGATCTTGAGGGTTGGGTATTATTGGTCTTGTTTATTCAAAGATGCCCATTCCTTTGTCCGAAAGTGTGAACCCTGTCAAAGATTTTCAAACAAGATGAAGTTTTCAGGCACTCTGTTGTTGAACCTTATAGTTTCTGAGGCACCTTTTACCATGTGGGGGATTGACTTCATTGGGGAGTTCTCAGAAAAGTCTAGTGGTGGACATAGTTGGATAATAGTTTCTACAGATTACTTCACAAAATGGATAGAGGCTATTCCTACTAAGAAGGTAACTAGTAAGGTGGTTATTGATTTTTTGATGGAGAATATTATGACTAGATTTGGTGTCCCTATAAAATTGATAATGGACAATGCTATGTGTTTTAGGTCAGAGGAACTTAAGGATTTCTGTGATGAATATGGAATTATGATGTCATAATCTTCCCTATATCATCCCCAAGCCAATGGTCAAGATGAATCAAGTAACAAGAGTATCTTGAAAATCTTGAAAAAGACCCTGGAGAAAAACAATAGAGCTTGGCATTCAAAGATGAAACTTTCTTTGTGGGCTGATAGGATCACTGTGAAGAAAAAACCAGGGAAATATCCCTTTGAACTAGTATATGGTATTCAATATAGAATTCCTATGAATAATTTTCTTCCAGTGTATAAGTTTATTCAGGATGGGGAGCTAGATGTTTCTGAGCCTATGCAAGAAAGAATGTTGCAGCTAGTAGAACTGGATGAAATTAGAAAAGATAGTCAAACAGAAAACATCAAGTTACAACAGAAAATGAAGTACATGTTTGATAAAAGAGCAAGTGATAGGAAGTTCCAGCCTAATAACGTGGTTCTTCAATGGAATGTCAGAGCCGAAGACAAGGGGAAGCATAAAAAATTTGAGTCATTATGGTTAGGCCCCTTTTTTATTCATCAAAATTTTGAAAAAGATTCATATTTCTTAAGGAATATGGAGGGAGAGGTATTTGAATGCCAGTGCATGGACAATTCTTGAAACCTTTCTTCAATTAGTTCTATTTTTCATGCACAGTAGCTTTGTATATTATGTACAGGTGTGTTTTCTTTTCTATTGTGTGTTTCCTTCTGTAGTAGTTTAGTTGAGGTATGCATCCCAGAGATTTGTGGTTCTTGCTATGAACTTGCATTCAAACATCCTCAGATAGAGCCACTGTTGGGTATATATCCAATTTTTTAGTCTTGCTATAAAATTTTGAGTTCCCAGTGTTTATTTTTCTTGAAATATCAAAAACCTATCCAAAATACTATCAAAGTTTCCTGCAAAAGGTGATCTCCAAGAAATGAAAGCAATAAGAAATATGCAAACCCTAGGTCCTAGGTCATTTTTATTCTTGTCGAGAAAAAACCCCTAGTTCTTCACGGTTTGTTTCTAATTTGTAGTTACCTTTTTCATGAAATTTAAGTGACTTAAGTCATATACCATTTTCCATGTTTTAAGTTAGTCACTAAATCTCCTAAACATTTCTGAATATTCCTTTTTACTAGGAGACTTAGCACAAAGACTTGGTCGCGTGATCTCAAAAGGTAAATAATATCCTTTAAAGGATTAAGAGATTAAATGTGGATGGTTGATCAGATTCAGATCCTGTGGTTCACATGAAATCTCCAAAGAAATCCATGAGTTAAGAAATCACATGGAAAATTTAAGTTTCATTCAGTTGTGAAGTATTGCAAACTTACCAAGGTTAAAGCATGGTTGTTATATTCATTCAGTCGTGAGATCTCTGAAAGAACCAAGGGTTAAGTAAAATTTTATGAAATCTCGCGATAACTGTGGATGCCAAGATGATCTCATGGTTGGCGTTTAATTGCAAGATAAAAGTGCAGATTACTAAAAGTTTAAGAGATTTGGAAAAGGCCATTGGATTAAGAAAGAATCAAGGGAAGGTGCATGATCTCAAAAGGATTTCATAAAGTACATAAAGTTTGAGAGACTTAATACTAGCCATTGATGGAAGTAAGATCTGAAGGCTAGCGTTTAATCTCTAAATAGAACCTGAGTTAGATGAAACCTTCAGCAACTTAGAGATTCACTCAATTTGTAAGTCTCTAGATGAACTATGGCTAGATAGAGCTATGTCAAGTTTTGATGCGAATGAATCTGAACCAAAAATTAAGATCAAATCTTTTGGTTGTCGTTAAATCGCTTAGAAAAGTCAAAAAGTCACAAGGATTTTAGTGATTCAGAGATAATGATTCAGATGCTGACATGTGTTTAAGTTATTCATAGATTTGTGGCATGCGTGAATTCTCAAGGAAAACCTATGGGTAAGGAATTTATTTGGCGACCTCGAGATAGCTTGCATTCACGTGATCTCGGGACAAACTGAAGTTAAGGTTAAAACTTAAGAGATTCAACACAAATCATCATATTAAAAGGATATCATTAGTTGTCGTGTAATCTCCAGACAAATTCAATGCGTATAAGATGATTAAGAGACTCATCTCAGGCCACTAATGAGAGTCAAATCATATGGCTGCCATGAAATCCTTGAACAAACTCATAGTTAATCAAAACCTTCAGCGACTTTGAATTTTTTTAGTTGCGTCATCTCTAAAATAAGAAAGGTTAAGTCGTGCTGAGAGCTATGAGAAGATGTAAACCATAAATAAGATTTAGAGCGTGCAGTGTGCATTGAATCTCAGGATGAAACCAAGCTTAAGGCTAACTCTCAACGTTTGGGAGATAGAACAGTCACGTGATCACCAAGAGAACTGTATTAAGAGTAAGGTAAAGTCACAAAGTTTTGTCTCACACCATGATGTAAATAACTAGCCTATTAAAGTGAAAGGATCTTGAAAACATGTATAAAATCTATTGAGCTGTGATAATATAAGCCAATCATATCAAATATCAAGCCTATTTCACATATAATGAGGTTTTAAAATTCACAAAAGCACTCATGACTATCCTAATTGGCTTATTCAAAATTGATCACCTGCCAACTTCAAACACCACGGCTAGGGAAAGAATTAATGTCAGGGCACACAAAATTATGATAGAAGTGACTAAATGAAGCTTTCCAATCCTTGGCTAGCTTGATGCATTGATTCTTAAATGATAAATAGGCATAACTTTCATACATTTCATTTTGATAGGTTTTTCAGAGTTACAGAGCCATGAGATTACATAATTTTCATAGCATTCAGAAGTAGAGAATTGTGAGTTTTAGAAAAATTTACAGTAAGGAGCTTGTCTTTTAAAACAGAATTGTTTTAGTGGGATATTAAGAAATCAGTGAAGATGATTCGACTAACCAAGAGCAAAGCTTCAACTAGTGGAGAAAGTAAAGAATTAGAAGATGACCAGAAAGGAAAGAAAAGCTATTATGAGGAGTTTGTGACTCTACTACCTGGAACCAGTCAAGGGAAAAAGGTAAATGATGAACTCTTTACCGATGATTTGGCATATTGTAGAGATCCTAGGACTCCAGGGTTTTCTGGTTATCATCTTTTAAAATATTTTTATAGTAATAAGGATAGCTCAATTCCTATATCAAACCCATGGACATCATGCTTAGCAAACCTGATAGTCCCTGATATCTTCGTAGATACAGATTTGCTAGTTGAGCTAGAAAAAAAGTACGATCTCCTCTCCAAAACTATTTATAAGAGTGATAGAACATCTCTGGTCACTTTAGATAGGGTCTCTTTCATGAAAGCCTTCAACGTATACCATCCTTGTACTACAAAGATTGATCTTAAAAGGTTGCTGAGTAGATATACCAGGGAAACTACCATTTTTGCCAAGCTAATCCAAGCCCATACACCTACGTCAAATAGGAATTATATTGTTGCCATACCAGGTGTCGCACCTTATTTTTACAAAGATTTAAGCTTATATATGAAGTACAATGCTTATGAACTATATAAATTTTTGGGAGTAGATGGGGGCCCTGAGAGATTGACTGCAGACCTTCTGATGATCATCTTTGTAAGGAAACTCAAGTGTGGAAACAACTTCCTACACTAATCTTTAAAGGAAAGTATTGTGCAAATTATTTTAAATCCTTACAATATCAGATTCGTTAACTACTTTAACAATGATATTGCAGCCATATACCATGCATACAGAAAAATAGAGAATAACAGAAAGATTTACCCTAGGGAAAAAAATTCGGTAAAAAACCCCAGCACTCCAAAACCTGCACAATGTATTATCTTCAACACAACGGTTACAACACACTTGCAATGCAAGTTCTTTCAGGATACAATCAACACTCAAAGACAAATCTCATAGCATGAGATCATACCAACAATACACTCTTTTCCTATCCCAGTTTGCAACCCTAAAAAATGGTTATATCACGCACTTTCCTTTTTAGGGCAACTTCCAAAGATAGCCGTATTAGGGCTTTACCATTCTCTGAGAAAATAGGAACCCCAAATTTTTTTTCGACCCCACAATTGCAGAAGAGTGTATAGTACTCAACTTTATCAGTTGCCTCATGTCTTGCATGTCTTCACCCGTCATTGAATCTTCTAGAAATAGCTTTTACGTGTCATAGGAATCTGTCATAACCATTTTAGCCATGATCTTCTTACACACAATTCAAGATGTCGACACATCAAGTGGAGTGACACATCAACATGCCAACTAGACATGTACACTCACACTTAATTACATTATTTGCAAGAAATACATTTTATAAAACAAATAATAAGAATAGGAATTATCCAAGGTTGAGACACCTTATTCCTAACATTCTCCCACTTGTCGAACACCTTGTAAGAGCAATAGGAACATAACATGAACTAACTGCTATAGGTCAAAAGGCCCATAGACTCTGAACACCATCTAAACTTCATAGTGCCCACTGGTTTCATTAATGCATCTGCAACATTCTTCATAGTATCTACCTTCTCCAAATTTACCTTTCCATCTTCCACCATATCTCTCACAAAGTGAAACTGCACATCAATGTGCT
>MU225678.1:1018204-1049636 GCA_018584345.1 Thuja plicata | reverse complement strand
ATAAACACAGTGTTCACAGAAATCAAATTCAAGATTACAATCATTTAGCCCCTCGATGAGATTTTTAGTTTTCAAGGTCCTAAGACCCTTCTCACCAATGTGACCAAATCTCATATGCCACAACATTTTCTTTTCTGTAGGAAGCTTGCCTTCCAAAGTGTTTGCACCCTTAAGTACACTTACTGCACTGCCATCAGAACCCATTGCCACAGTCTTCTTTACAGTTTGTTCAGATGGTGGGGATGAAGTGATAGCGGCTCTCTTCTTTGAAACATAAGAACTATTGCAGTAAGAAATGCATGCATCAAGCTGAAACAAAGTACCTCTCCTAGTACCTTTAGCGAGCACCATAGAACCTCTCATCATCTTGCATCCATCTTTTGAAAAAACAACTTGCACACCTACATCATTCAACATACTTACAAATAATAGGTTTCATACCAAACCTGGAATGTGCATAACTCCGTTGATTCCCTTTACTCATCCATCAGGAAACATGATAGTGACCCTTCCATGTCCAACTATCTTTAGGTGAGAATCATCACCCAAGTACACCTTTCCACCATCAAAATCTTCATATTTTGAGAACCAGTTTTGATGAGAGGGAATGTGAAAAGAAGCACCTAAGTATACCAACCACACATCATTAGATGCATGGGCTGCCAAAGCTTCAATAAAAGCATCTCCATCTTCTTGAGATTTTTCGGAAGCTGAATCTGAGCCTTTCTTCTTCTTCTTCTTCGGTTCTTTGCAGTCCCTCTGGAAGTGCCCAGATTTATCATAGTTCCAAAATTTCACCTTGGACTTTCCAAGAGTCTTAGAAATCCCACGGGATTTGGATCTTCCCTTCTTTGACTTATTGTCATTCTTCTTTCCTTTGTCATTGGATCTCCCGCGAACAACAAGGGCTTCCTTAGACGAATCTGAAGTCTTTCTTCGCATCTCCTTAGATAGCAGTGAAGACACCACATCATCCATATGGAATGTGACTATAGTACTTTTGAGAGCCATCAAAAGATGGTCCCACAAATATGGAAAGGAACAAAGCAGGGTCATACATCGATCCTCCTCCTCGATCTTGGCACCGGATGATGCCAACTGTGCAATCAATAAATTGAATGCGTTGAGATGATTAGTTATGGATCCACCTTCCTCCATTCTTAAAGAATACAAATTATTTCTTAGGAACAACTTATTCACTAGATATTTGGCTTGATACATAGACCCAAGCCGTTTCCACAAAGAATTTACAGTAGTCTCATCAAGAACATTCAGAAGAATGACATCTACTAGACAGAGTTTGATGAGACCCTTAGCCTTCTGATCCTTGATCTCCCAATCCGCTTGAGATATTTTTGCAGGTCTCACATCAAGTGAAGTATCCTCCCATAGATTGAGGTCTTCAAGCATGTCTTCCATCTTGAGTTTCCACAACTCGAAATTAGTGCCATTAAATTTCTCCACCTCCATTCTACTGTATGAGGAACTTGCCATCTCAATCTGCAAATAAGATTCAGAATGCTCTACACAAAAAACTCCCACTCAACTTGAGATTAGCTCAAAAAACCTTACCCAACAACTAGGATCAAAAGTTGATCAGGCTCTGATACCACTTGTAAGGAAACTCAGGTGTGGAAACAACTTCCTACACTAATCTCTAAAGGAAAGTATTGTGCAAATTCTTTTAAATCCTTACAATTTCAGATTCGTTAGCTACTTTAACAATGATATTGCAGCCATATACCATGCATATAGGAAAATAGAGAATGATACAAAGATTTACCTTGGGGAAAACCTTTCGGTAAAAAACCCCAGCACTCCAAAACCTACACAATGTATTATATTCAACACAACAGTTACAACACACTTGCAATGCAAGTTCTTTCAGGAGACAATCGACACTCAAAGACAAATCCCCGTAGCATGAGATCATGCCAACAATACACTCTTTTCCTATCCCAGTCTGCAACCCTAAAAAATGCTTATATCATGCACTTTCCTTTTTAGGGAAACTTCCAAAGATAGCCGTATTATGGTTTTACCATTCTCCAAGAAAATAGGAACCCAAATTTTTTTTTCGACCCAACGATTGCAGAAGAGTGTATAGTACTCAACTTTATCAATTTCCACATGTCTTGCATGTCTTCACCCGTCATTGAATCTTCTAGAAATAGCTCTTACATGTCATAGGAATTCGTCATAACCATTTCAGCCATGTTCTCCTTACACACAATTCAAGATGCCGACACATCAAGTGGAGTGACACATCAACATGCCAACTAGACATGTACACTCACACTTAATTATATTATTTGCAAGAAATACATTTTACAAAATAAATAATAGGAATAGGAATTATCCAAGGTTGAGACACCTTATTCCTAACAATCTTGGATCTACAAAATTCACATGTCAACACTAATTATGACTACATTCAATACGCCATAGACAAGATGCATCAAGGGCTTATTGATATATGTACAAACCCCAATCCTAGATTTATGCATTAATCTCTTTTAATGCATTTAATCTTATACTTCAATTTTAATAGTTTGGACACACAAAATTTAAGGCCTAGAGTATTTTTCCATGGCAAACCAAACCCTATACAAATGTGGCTTAGGGTTTGGAACTACATCTCCAATGAAAATGAGTTTTATGCTTTTCATAATTGGATTACATATCCTATTTTAGAGATGCTAGGTGAAAATATGACAAGATTTCCCACCAAGGTACTACAACTCCTTAGACCTTGTTAATTTGTGGATAAATGGCCAGAAGACCATAATTGGGGAGATTTCTACTTTGAGAAGACATTTAATCTAATGAGGGTTTATGGATGTTCCGATCCACCTCATATACTCCCAAAATATGTGCCTCCCAGGATAGCAGCAATAGAATTCATCTTGCAATTAATGTGGACTGATAAGGAGCACCTGGCTCCCCACATGAAAGGTACATTTGCACCCAGACAATTCAAGATTTTAAATTTCATGATTGGTAAAAGAGCCACGGATTTAGTGAACAAATTGTTGGGTCAATACAAAATGAGTGTAGCCATATATAGATATATAGAGCAATAAGTTTTATTAAAAGTGCCAAGAAAATTTCCGAATCCAAGCATAACAGCTGTCAAAGAGCATGAAGAGTGTGTAGAGGAGGACTTAATCAGAAACATCCCAAAGGATGTGTTAGGGTTTTTTCTTGCTGAACCTTCAGCATATGCTTGAATAATTGATTAACTCTATGACTCCCAATATTTGAAAATAATGACTCAAGCAAGAGAAAACTCTAATTGATGAGGATTTATGATAATGTTTTGGGAAACTATTAACACCTCCTTATTTTAGGTTCCACAACACCCAGGCAGGTATTACCTATATAAGATTGTTGTCTTACAGTATTAGTAAATGTGGATACTAATTTTCTTCCCTTTTAGTATATTACCTTATAAATTACTTTGCATAAAATAGAAAATAACTTAACACAGAGTTTAACCATAAAAACTATTGAAATGATAACAACAAATAGTTGTATTTTAAGGACATTCATCCTTCTTCCTTTTATAGTTCTCAGAACTTAGGAGGGGCAACCTATTTTAATCCTCTCTTAAAGGGATTAGTAGAATGAATTGTATATCTTGATACAATTTCTTAGACTTGTATGTTTTGAATGTAAATGTGAAAGATTTATATATTTTAAATTGCTTGGATGATGATAAACCACTTGACAGATTCTAGACCAGTGCCTATCATTGGGCTACAGAGTCAAAGATGCAAATCCATAGAAAAATTAAATAAAGATACTATAGATTTCCTTAAAACCTATATGCAAGTCAAGTAAGATGCCTTACAAATCACCCTGTCACTCCAACACTGCTGTATCAAATCCTCAAATACTGTTATACTCTCTGAAACTACTCACAAAACTTAGTTCTTCCCTTGAAAGAAACTTGTAAGTAATTAGATAGCTACCTTGTAAATAATATGTTTAAAATGCCTTACAGATTAAACATAAAAGAGCATACACAATAAGTAAAGAGACAACAACAATATACAAGAGAAGTTGCACTGTATTTTATTTATATTCCCGCTTCATACATATAGAGGCTAAAGCTCAAAAACACAGACAAAATTTTGTAGTCTGGCTTATAATTATTTTTCATCACCTCCTTCAAATGTTACAATAAGGTCTATTTATAGGTTCAAACCATCTTGGAGTCCCTAAGATAAGGATGCAACAAGCTTCGGATGGTTTAAGAAACCTAACCTTGAAAACTTAGAAAAAGACAAAAGACAAGAAAGCTCCAAGCGGTGGGAGGACAAAATTGAAGCATGAAATCTAATTTTGTACTTTGTCCTTTTGTGAATGTTAGCACCTTTGTCTGCATGTATTCAGGATAGTATATGATAGTTTTAATAATATCTAGTGACCGCCAATACAGGCTAACTTACACTAATATTTTCAAGATTACTAACCTTCCTGTGCTCATAGATCAAGTGCCATATGTCCTTTATTCTTCACCCATAACATCTAAATCAACTATGACATGCTTCTTCTTTTTTGGTTTTTTCGGGATGTCCCATGTAGTCACATCTTCCTCTTTAGGCCACTCAAAATTTTGAATACTTTCTAGTTGAGCCTTCTTCCTTTCCCACCTAGCATATGTTATGGTTTTAACATCTAAAATGAATTTATTGCAGTCTGTTTCTGCCTTTATTGCCTCATCCAAAAGTTGGTTGAACCTTTGCATATCTAATTCTCCCCTATTTGATACATAAATGTCTTTATTGGGGAGTACACTATCAAACTCTGATATCATAACCCTAATGGTTTGATCTGATCATCTTCAGTTCTAATTGGAGGTACAAACCTACTATAACTTAGTCCAAACATCTTTAACTTAGCATCAATTGGATCGGCCTTTCCTTTGAAAAAGGATAAAGTGGCCCCAATCTTCTCTATTTATGTACTGACCAAGGTCACAATTTCTGGTATATCTGACCTTAATGACTGTACTGATGCTAATCTCTCAAAAAGAGATGTTCTTTCAGACCAAGTTGCATAGTAAGGATCCAAAATTGTCAAAAAACTTTCCACTTCTACTTGTAAGCCTGGAAACCTACCATAAGCCCCATACACTACATCAATCTTTTCTTTGATGGTATCTACCCTATGCTTCAAAATTGAAGCTAATGCTTCCAAAATCACACTGTTATGCTCTGTAACTCCCTGCTCTGTTTCAACAGATACATCCCCTCTATCTTCTATTTGGACCTCAACATCCATGACCTCTTTGGGCTCAATAGGGGTAGGCTCTGTTATATCTACCAATTTTTTAGTAAGCTCATCTATGAGCTTCTTTTGTTCATTAGTTGTTATTAATGCTAGCTCCCTATACTTAACAATATCACTAGTGTCACTAGTGAGTTTCTGTAATTTGTCTGATAGTTGGCCTGTCTTTGCCTCATTAAGATGAGAAAAATGAGTCATTACTTGGGCTATTTCCATATCCCCTATATTATCTAATGTCCATATGATTTTATTTCCCTCCATCTTCTCTTGAATGTTGAAAATGGCTGGCTTCTGATCTTTGGGAGCTAGGCTCCACATTGCAAGTGACTGAGATTTAGAGTTATAGCCAAACCCTCTAATCATGTCTCCAGCCTTAGTCTCTGATGATAATTTGACATCAGGTTGTCTCCTTTTCTGATCTATAATGAATGCTGAAGACAAGTCCCAGCCTTCCACAAATAACACTCCATTGACCTTGACCAGTTGCCTTGCTTGCTCTGGTGTGATCTCCTCAGACTCAGGATCATAATCCTGCAATGTTTGTAAGGCCTCTTGGGTGACTGGGTCACCACCTGCCAATTTCAACTGCTTCTCAACTTGTTGTTGTTTATTTCATATAAGGAAATCCTTGAATTCGCTTGTCTTTATGAAGTTTTCATCCTTGAGGAATTCCTCTTGATGCAACAATCTCTCATCTGTGCATGAGCTAAGAGGTAACTCTTCCCCCTCTTCTGCATCCTTTTGTAGTTTCTTCCCTGCCCTGATCTATTTTCTTAAATAATGATCATAGGGTCTATCTCTAGTTATTAGGGCTCCAATTTTATCTATCCTCTTCTTCCTAGAAGGCTCCCCTGTTTCTATCTTTTGTTTCTTTGGCGGGGGCTCATTTGTCACTTCCTTTTTAGGTACCTTTGTTAGGTCAATGATGTCTTCCCCTTCTATTACCTTCCATAATTGAACTACTTGATAATCTGGATAGGCATTGGGCGAAGGACAACCTTGATCACTGTCATCATCATATTCTGATTCTGAATTCTCTCAGTGGCCCTTTTTTGGTACCACTAGTGATTATTCTAACTGATTACACAAAAGAGTATGGTTCTCAATCATTGCATCCAGCCTTTTGAGATAAGGCATGTTAGGGTAGAAACCTCAAAACTTCATCCCCTTTCTCTTTACCTGCCTCTCCAGGTCCATAAGTTCATTGAACTTAATTGCTTTCCTATCCACCTCTTCATCCTCCAAGATGTTTCTTATTAAATCCTCCTCCACACACTCCTCATGTACCTTTGTGTAGGGGATAGTTGGTGTGAGAAACTTCTTTGCACTAAGAATGAATCCCTCAGTATCAACATGTCTATGCAAGGCCACATTCATTCTATAATGGTTCAACCAGGTATTCACCAGGTCTAAGGCTCCTTTTCCAATAATGAAATTGTAGATCCTGAACTGCTTAGGGGTAAAAGTACCCTTCTTGTGTGATGCCAAATGCTCTTTATCTATCAGAATAAGCTGCCTGATGAACTCGATTCCAGCTATCCTCAGTGGTACATGAAATGTAAAAATGTGCGGAGGATGGGGGCAACCATAAACCCTCATCATTGTAAAGTTATTTTCATAATAAAAATTCCCCCAATTATGGTCTCCTGGCCATTTGTCAAGGTATTGGCAGGGCCTCAACAGTTGAATTAGCTTAACAGGCAATCTGGTCTTATCAGCACCTAAACACTTCAAAAGTGGATAGATTATCCAATTTTCAAAAGCACAAGCCCCTGCTCTCTGGATGTATAATTCCATATTCTAAGCCAAAATTGAACAGGGTTAGCTTGACCATGATGAAATATCTATGGTTGCAACATCTAACAATTCATTATTGGGAAATTATAGTAGAGGATAAAATGTATAAGGATTGAATAATGCATGAATCTTGGATGATCCTTCTTGGTTTGTATTTCTACAAATCCTTGGTGCATCTGATCAATAATATACTGAATGTAGTCATAATTGGAAGTAGTATAGAGGCTCTGCATATCTAACACCATCATCAAAATGTCTGAGGTGATCCTTTCTGCCCCAACATCCTTTCCAAGCACTCTACATAGTGCATATGATATATACTTAATATAGAAATTAAGGTCTTTGTAAGAATATGGGGTTGCTCCTGGCATGGGGGCTATATAAGTCTTCATTTTCTTAGGGACATGGTGATCCCTGATCAATTTAGTAGCAATCCCAGATTCTCTAGTGTACCTATTCTCTAGGCTCTTCATATTTATCTTAGTAGCCATAGGATAGTAGACATTAAAAGATTTCATAAAAGTATTTCGGTCTAGGGTGAGTAAGGGCTTTCCATCATCCCTCTTAATGGTTTTGATTAAAGGGTCATATCTACTAGCCAATTTTAATATGAAGTCAACGTCAACAAAGACATCAGGAACTAGCAACCTGGCTAACCCATAGGTTCAAGGGTTTGAGATAGCCATGGGTTCATCACTATTATTAAATAAATAGTTGAAAACTGAATACCCTGATGACCTTGGTGTTTTTGCATCCCTAACATAAGTCATATCATCAATTAAAACATCTACACTAACCTTTCGATTTTGGTTTGAACCTAGAAGCAAAGTGAGGAATTCATTTGAGTAGTTTCTTTTTCCCTTTGACTCATCTTCGACATCTTAACTTCTCCCATTGGTGGAGGCCATACTCTGTGCTCGACTCATATTTCCTTTCTGTTCTTCTCTCAACCCTTATTCATCGATATTGAAACAAAACTACTAAAAACCCTCACCACCAAACTGTGAATTCTCTAAAAATTGTAGCTCTAAACTCTAGAACACTGTCAATTACAATCTTTACTAAATTCTGAATCAGACAATTACCTTTTGAATCACTTTCTACTAAAAATCTTAATCTTTCTCAGAAAACACTAAATCTCTGTAAACTCTTCACTCTGAGAAAATAGAAACTTGGTAAAAATTAAATGACAATAGACAAGTATACTTATAACTGTTAATTGAATGCAAATTGTCACTTCTAGCTGGTAATTTAATCACTTCACCATTAGCTTCACATACTACGACATCAATTTCTGATTTTAGTCGTGGCATTAAAACTGTTAGATAATCAATTTCTGATGAGTGTTCTTTCATAAAAAACCTTATAAAATTCAAAATGAAATCAAAATCAAATCTGATTGGCTGCATTAACTCATACTATGACTACTTTCCCATCTGTCATAATCTCTTTACTTTGATTGGTTAACAACTGTTAATAATGGCGCTGCTGAAAAGTCTATTTTAACTCTGATTCACTTCTAGCGAATCAGCGACTGAGTGATCTCCTTGTCTCTTAATAATTTTACTAATTGCAGTTCTTTCAAGAGACTTAGCGACCGTCGTAGGATTAAAACTTTGATCAACAGTTGGCGTGATGTCGCTTGAGATCTTAACTTAACCCTCCATCTTACAGAGACACCGCAACAAAGCATTCTCTTAACTATTCTTTTACCGTAGGTTTCATCTGGAGACTCAGCGACCATGATTTCTCTATGTCGCTGGATAATTTTCTTAACTCATGTTCAATCCAGAGACCATGCGACTAATCACATTAGTCTCTTAATCGCATGATTAATTTACCTATATAATTTGCATCAGGAGATAAAATGACTACCATTGATTTATTTTTCCTCTGTATCCAATGGTTGTCTCTAAGTCTCTTAATCCTTAATAGAAACCCTAATATTTCATGAGACTTAGCGACAAACAGACACATGTCATATTTTTCCTTTTGTCTCTTAATCGCTTGATTCCTTTTGAATTTTCAACCTTGTCAAATGACCACAGGACTACCATTGATTTCACCTGCATCTGATGGTTGTCGCCTAACCTCTGACTTTTAAACTTAACTCACTTTTGATCATGTGATTTCACAACAAAACCTTTACTTAAACTCATATCTAACCTTTAGTTTATCTAGAGACCTGGCGACCATTTAATCTCCATGTCACTTGATAATTTCTGAACCATGGTTACAATCAAGAGACTTCCCGACTGCCGTTAGATTAACTTTCTGATCGACAGTTGTCACGTAATCTCCAAATCTTTTTCTTAACTTACTTTTGATCATGCGACTTCGCGACAACACTATTTGTTTTAACTCATGAACTTAACTGAGCACCATGGGTTACCTTAAGAGATAACACGACTGAACAGTCTCAAAGTCACCAAATGAAATAACTAGCTCCACTTTTATCAAGAGACAAAGCAACTATCATTGGATTATTTCTGAGATCAATGGTCTATGTTAAGTCTCATAACCTTTTCATTATATTCTTTTTTATAATGAGACCATGCAACCAAAGCTTTCCGCTAAGTCTCGAGACCATAAGGAATATTTGTTTCTTCTTACGAGACTTAGAAACTAGGAAATAAACACATGCAAATAAGCTCAGACTTAAGTCATGACAAAGTAACACAGAAATAGAACTAGCTTGGAAAATTTAAAGCTTTTATGCAATTTTGAACCAAATTTACTCCAAGGCTTAGGGATTTTGACATTTTGATCTAGGTTTTGAGAAAAAACATCATTTGCAGAGATATGTTAATGGTTTCAAACATGAATCTTTACCTTCTGGGCATAAGAATGACAGGGAGTTTAAGAATTTTTAGGGTAAACTCTAAAACATGAAATACAATCGACATGATGAAGAAGTGGCAATAAGGGCTGATCAATAATAGGATCTGATAAGCCTTGAGAAACAAATAAAGAAGAAGGGAATTCCCTTTGGGGGCTTCTTTCCATATATGCCCTATATACACAGACTCACAAAAATGGAGTCTTACGATACCTTGTACAATCAACTAGAAGAGTTGATTGAAGATAAAGAAAGAGATCCAGAGAAGCACTCTTCTTCAAAGTATGATGAAGACAGTGAAGGAGGCTATTCAGTTCATAGTCCTCCTCCCATGGATCAACTACATTTCATAGAGAAGAGCATATAGGTAGACCTTACAAAGGTTCCTGGCATTGAGGTGACAAATGAGCCTCCTAGAAAGAAATAGAAATGGGAATTAGGGGACCCTTCTCATGCCAAGACACAAGAGAAGAAGAAGGATAAGGTGAGTGCCCTAATTACTGGAAACAAATCCTATGACCACTAGCTGAGGAAATCCATTAGGTATGGAAATAAAGTAAGAGGGGATGTTTAAGAGGAAGTTGAAATGCCCCTCCTACTATGCCAAGATGAAAGGGAGCTACAACAAGAACAGTTCTTGACTGATGATAATCTCATCAAAACAAAAGAGTTCAAGGATTTCTTGATTTGGGTAAAGCAGTAGCAAATTGGATCCTAATTACAATTAATAGAGGGTGATTCATTTCCAAGTGAAGCCTTGCATGCCTTGCAAGCATATGACCCTGAAACCAAAACAATGACACTAGAGGAAGCCATGCAATTGGTTAAGTCTAGTGGGATGCTGCTTGTAGAAGGATGAGATCTAGCCTCTACCTTCATAATTGATTAGATCAGAAGGCAGCCAGATGAAAACTTGTCTTCTGAGACATATATTGGAGACATGATAAAGGGATGTGGATATGATCTATGATCTCAAACTTTGGCAATGTGGTCCCTTGCACCTAAGACACAAAAGCCTTCCTTGATCAATGTGCAAGAAAATCAAGATGGGGATTAGATCATTTGGTCTATCCACAATAATGGTGACTCAGAGATATCTTAGGCTCTCACCCATTTTGCACACCTAAATTAAGCTAAAGAAGAGCACATGACAAAAAGGTATCAGAAGATTTTTGATGAATCAAGTGTTTTTGTGAAGGATAGAGAATTATGCTTGATCAAGATCATGGCATTAGAAGGAAAGGTGGAGGAATTGAATAAGAAGATACAAGAGACCCCAAGGTTATCTTAACTCCTCCTAAATAGGTTGTAGATGCTTAGACTGAGACTACAGAAGATTTCTCCATAGGAACAAAGCAAGCAGACAAGGATCAGAACAAAGTGGCTTTGGAAGCCTTGTGGAAGATCCTGTAGCAAAGGATTGATATTCTAAAGGGAAAATTTGATTTGGTGGATAATAATTTCAACAAGCTACTTGACCTAGAAACAGAGGTCAATAAAAATATTGTGACTTTAAGTCCTTATTTTGGAACTTGGTCAGGCAGAACATCAATTTTTGAAAGGCCAGGAGCCTTACAGCCACATAGGATAGATTACCCTGAAATTGTCAGTCAGGTAGGAGAAGAAATTGAGAGGATAGGAGCCACTTTGTCTTTCTTCAAAGGCAAGGAGAATCAAATACAAGCCAAAATCAGCATGTTTGGGCTAGACTATAATAGATTTATCCCTCCAATAAAGGGAGATGATAATAAGATCAAAGCAATATCAGATTGGAAAGGTGAATTTGATACCTTACTTCCTATTAAAGAAGAATTTATAACAGATAATATTGTATTGGATATGGATAGGTTCAATAAGACTTTGGATGAGGCTTTTAAAGTAGAAATTGACTTTATAGAGTTTTTAACAGATGTCAAGCTCATCACAGATGCAAGATGGGACAAACAAAAGGAATAATTACAAAATATTCAAAGATTTAAATGGCCTTCGGAGGGAGAGGTTGCAGAATGGGATGTTAGTACAAAGCACAAGAAAAATCCTACAGCCATTAACCTTGATGTATTGGATTAGTAGTGAAGAGGCACCTGGCACCTGATCTATGAGCACAGGGAGGATATTCATAAAAAATACTAGTGTAAGTTAGCCTGTATTGGCAGTCACTAGGTCTCGCAATAACTACAAGAGGTTATCCAGAATATCTATAGACAAAGTTGCTAGCTATCAAAGATTTGGAAATTAGATTTGATCTTCTCCTTATTTTGTCTTTCCACCACTTGAAGGTCTAATTGTAATTTTTTCTTTTAGTACCTTTAGGGTTAGGTCTATCCATCCGAAGCTTTTTGCATCCTTAATCTTTAAAGGATTCCAAGATGGCTAGTATTCTATAAATAGAAAGTTGTAACATAATTGTAAGTATGGTGAAATCTACAACTGTGAGGAAGACTTCTCATTTCGTCTAATTTTTTAAGCTTTTAGTCTTTTGAATGTATTGAAGCAGCAACATATTAATAAAATATAGTGGAGTTTCCTGTTCTATATCTTTGTTGTCTTCTTATATTTATGTTTATGCTCTTGTATGTTTAATTTGTAAGGCATCTTAAGCATAACAGTTATAAGGTAAATGTGTAATTGCTTATAAGTTTCTTTCAAGGAGGGAGTAATTCTTATGAGTGATCCCAGAGGGTTAAATATTAGTGTAAATTTTGATACAGGGGTGTGGGAATTAAAAGGTAGTTTGTAAGGTACTCTATCTAAACTACATGTGTATTTCTATTAATTAGTTTGCTGTGGATTTATATCTCATTTGACTCTTTTCCCAAGAATAAGGCACTGGTCTAGGGTTTGATAAGCAGTTATTCATCATCAACATCAAAACAAACAAATATTTACTTTTATGCTATAAATAATATGCATGCTTAAGTAGTTGTATTAGAGAATACAATTCAACTTGTTGATTCCTTGGAGAGAGAATCATTTAGGTTGGCCTCCCTGAGTCAAAGAACTCTAAAAAGAAGAAGGATGAGAATCCTTATTTCACTGATATTTTCTATTGTCATATTCATGGTCTGGCTTATTAAGCTTTGTGTCAAACATATCATAATCATCTTATTCTATTAGTTGATGCAGTAAGAGGCAATAGGTAAATCAGTGTGACCTCTGATCCACCATTATAGTTACTGAGAAGAAGTAATCTATTTAGGGTACACCTTCCTGAGTCTTTGGAGCTCAAAGGAGAAGGGGGATTAATCCTCATCAATTAGAATTTATCTTTTTAGAATTAGGAGTTGGGAGTTTTAGAGTTGGTTAGTTATTAATCTATCTTGATTCTACAAGAAAAAGCTCTAACAGTGTGCACTATAGATGAGGAGATGGAAGGTTGCATCATCTATGAGATGAGAGATCCCACTTGTATTTATCATTGTAGGGGATTGAAAACTTCATGTCTTAATAAATGATGGATCTCTCCTAGGAGTTTCATAGGTCTTGTGACTAATGTGGGTATGATTCCAGGTGGTAGTTGGATTCCTTGCTGTTGAATGTCTGCAAGTATGTCGTGACTATTGTGCCCTATGATGGTTCTGACCATGTTAGTGTGTCTTGGATGGTTCATGAATGTTTCCATAGTGCTCAACATATGAGCCTCATTTATGTCCACCTAGATGTGTTTGATTTGTGTGTTGTGCCAAGGATCAAAGGATACCGTGGCATTAGTGTGGTCAATCATTGGATTGGATGAACTAGCTGCAAGATTAGGGTCCATGTCCTTCCTCTTCTTAGTGGATCATTTTGTAGGTGGCATGAAATGAATACCCTAAGGGGATATGAGATGCAAGATGTAATACAAGGATGTTTCTAGGAAGCTAAGGATGACGGTTCTATGATTAGGATTTAAGATGATGCATCTAAGATGATGAGTATGCTCCTAAGGCTTAAGGATGATTTGGTGTGCCTACAGATTAAGGGTTGATTTCCCTAGTGTAAGATCAAGTGGATGTGATTGTCTAGCTAGGATAGACTTGTGGTCTTCGGTGAATGAGATTCTCTATCGATGTGAACCAACATTTTGATCAAGATGATGAGGTTGCAAAGGCAAAGGGGATTATCCTAAACAATGCTTAGTTTAAGGATACCTAAAAATGGGTTTGTTTAAGATGTAGGTTCTAAGAAACTCAAAAGAGGATGAAACACCAAGTGAGGAATGTGATTTGCAATGTTTTGGTTGATGATTAGGATGACTCTATATTGACTAGGATTGGATTGGATTGGATTATGCTGGATTATGCTAGGATGAGTGTGTGATGTGTTTCTAAAGATGAAACCTAAGGGAGGTCCTAAAAATGCATGCTAAGTGATCCTAAGAAGAGGAGGTATGACTGTTTGTTGTGATGAACAAGCTACTCATACTGTTCAAATGTAATGAAGGTAGTATTCAAATGATATTTTCCTTGAAAGCAAGAAACCTTATTGTTGTATATTACTTTGTCAAATTTTTCCCGTTTGTGTGTTTCTTGCTTGATGGAATCAATGATGTGTTGATACTTGTTTGCCTCTCGGGTTGTGTTCTTCTATTCTCTATGTATGGGGGTAATGGAGTTTTCACTTTCTTATGTTTCACAGAATTAGACACACACACACACACACACATACACACAAAATTTGGTCATTCAATGACCACAACTAGATCTATACAATGTCTCGATATATCTATGACTATGGTGGATCATTAAAATTGAGCTTCTTCACAAGAACACTTGGGTCACTAAGTCTCTGCACAAGAACAATTCAAATGCTAAGTCATATATCTTATCTAAATAAAATAAAATATTGGGTTGTAATTTGTTGACAGTTGAATTATTGATTACCTCATCTCTTTCTCCTATGCTTGGGCTGAATGATAAACAAAATGGGCTCCATTGTGGGCAAGATGGACTCCTTAAAAAATGGCCAGGTAGAGGAAAGATGGGCACTCGTGAAGGAGTTTCTCATATTGAAAAAGTAGAGTTACCTCCCCCCTCTCCTGAATATCAGCAGTGTCTGGTAAATATGAAAACATTTTACCTCCTCCCTCTCTTGAACATCAGCAGTGTGTGGTGCATTCATTAGTTTAGTGAAACCCAATTAATTCTACATGTATACAATAAACAAGTCAAGTGCATTCATCAATATAGACTACATTGAAATGTTCATAATACATTTCAACAAATATACTTAAATTGGACTTAATTACCTTTTTTGTTTCAATGTCCCCGATGATTTCTTCCTCTTTTCTAATGACCTCGAGCTTGGTGGGGTAGGCTAACAAAAACAAAATTAAAATAAGATAAATAATATTATACCACATGGGTTCAATTAAATCTATAAAGAAGAGGTGTGCAAAATATGATACCACATAGCTTTGTTAGCCAAAGTCAATGGCAGAAAGGGTGACATCATCAATCTCAAAAATTTGAGCCCGTAACAAGCCCTATAAAACACCATATATGTATAAGCAATAGTTTACAGTCAAGATTATGATTCACTTGAATTCCATAAATGCTTATGCTCCACAACTCTATTATCACAAGTTTATAAACAAATTTTATGAACCACTATTACAATATAAAAAAATTTTGTTCTTTCACACACAAAACTGTTCTTTAACAAATTTGTAATCACAGTTAGATAAGGATGGTCTAGATTGTATTTGTGGAGGTCAGAGGTTAGGACCACTTTTGCAACAGGTAATAGGATTGTTGTAGCCTGTAAATGAGTACGTTTTAGTGTGTTTAACCTTAGCATGGGGGGATTTGGAGTGCTTTTAGGTTGAGAGTAGCTGGTATGACTAGTGATGAAAATATTTGGGGTGCTTATGAACCTAGGGTGTAGAGGGGCTCTTTTCTATGGTGAAGCTATAGACTAGTATATGGGGACTATCCTAGTATGACAATGAAATGCCATAGAGTAGAGTTTACTGAACTAGAAAGTGAATGTGCTTTGAGCGATAGGATAAGGACCCTCTAATAAGTTGAAGGGTTATTGGGGTGTCTTAGAAGTTAAATGTTGGGAGTCTTTAGAAGGCCATGGAGGTGTATTGAAGGATTTAGGACATTCACAATCAACGAACAATCAAAGATTGTATTCATGATTTTGAACAAGAAATAAGAGTAAAGGAATGATGGTTGGCTGTTCCAGATGATGTTTAAGGTTGATTCATAAGCCAATAAGTGATTGGTTGGGATATGATTCTATGTATGAGTTCATTATTGGTTGAATTGAGTCCAAGGATGAAGCGTGGGAGGTCAAATTAGTTTGAGTCATGATGGCTGGACAAGGAAGTGAACTTGTTCAAAAGTATGATGTCTAGGTTACCAAAAGCCAGGGATCTCTGTTGAAGCCTTTGAGTTCAACCTAATTCCTTGAGGGAGTACATCCTTTTATGAATTACTTGAGTTTAATTACATTAGAACAAATTTTGTGACCATAAATAAATAGCAAACACACATACACTAATACACCAATACAATATGGTGCAGAGCACCAAGGGAGCAAGAAGGAAGACTATGTCACCTAGAAGAACCTAGAAGGGGAAGACTAAAAAAATAACATCAAAGTTCATTTGTGGATATAATGAGAACAATAAAAGATATTTCACATGTTTACATGGCCTAAGGGTCACTTTATGTAATGGGATGCTATATAATGCCTTATTGGCACAATTGGTCTAAAAGGTCAATTTGGGGGTTCATGGATTAAAAGGTTTTAAATATGGATGTAATGCTCACATATGGTGTAACAAGTTCATTGTGATCTTAAAATGATGTAGTAGAAGTCAGAAAGGTAATAGTTGCAATAAAGATACAAGAATAATGTAAAATTGTCAAAAGTTGATAATCTGGCCTAAAGGGCTAAAGTAACAAGTTAAAGGGGTAGAATAGGAGTTTTGATATGTTTAAGGTCATTACAAGATGATTGAAATCAATGTTGGGTCTATAAAGTGTTATTTGTCCAAGTTGACAACTTGTTGTCAATATTAACAACATTTTGTGTTTTCAAAATTGCAATAAAAGTTGCAACACTCAGTTGTAACTACCTTGGATCGGTGTTTGATTAGTTTTGAGGAGTTATTGTCAGGGAAAAAATATATAGTATAGCATGGATACATGATGAAGCAGCTCATTCTGGGTGGAGAACGAATGTAATGAATTTTTGAATCAATAAAAGAATAAATTCTTTGCAACTGTTTGGTTTTCTAGCACATGGAACAGTTTGCACTTTCTTGTGTTTGCCAAGCATTAAAGACCATCATCTTTAATGGATTTTGAAAAAAACATATTATTCTATTTTATGAATAAAATAATACGTTGTATAATTATCTAACCACACTAATTTACCACCATACAAATTATTAAGATATCATATTTTCAAAACAACATATTATTCTATTTTATGAATATTTATAAAACATTACCTTAGGTGTTCGAGCTAACCGTCCACGTCTACTAGAATGAGAACTCCTTTGTGTGCTCGTATGACCCGCTACACCCTGTAATGCATATTATTCATGTATCAATTTAGATTCTTCTATACAAAAAATTTATTTATGTTTAATAGATTTAGGTAATTAATTAAAATAACATGTCAAAACACACATTTAAACAAACCTGTATCGACTCTATGCCATACACCATTGTCAACAAATCATCTATGAGGTACATATCCCTAGTAGTGGATGCCTGACATCTTCTCCACAATGTACACATTAATGGGATGTCAAACCATTCGCACTCGCCTGACTATCTAGCCCATCACATATACCATTACAACTGATGTAGATATGCTCAATGGGCTGGGATGACCCTACTACTATATCTGATTATAATGGAGCTGGTATGGGATGAGATGATCCTAATGGTGCATCTAATGATGATGGAGATGGTGCGGGATGGGATGATCCTAATGGCACATCTGATGAATATGGAGGTGGTGCAGGAACTGATCCATCCTCTCCTCCAACTAACTGAGTGTCATGCTGGATAGTGATATCAGTCAATGATACAACTACATGAAGAGTCTATACATCCATAGAATCCTTCACTAGTATTGGGACTAGAACATGAATGAGGGGTTTCATCATAGTACACCTCTTCTCTTATGGTTGGGTAATCCTACGTGCCCTAGGTCTATCCTACGCAGAGGCTCTCCCTCTACCTTGGAACTCATGAAAGTCAAAGTAATTTGGCTTCTCGCCGAGGATAAACTCATAGTATAGATTCCTCAAAAAATATAAAGGCACCTCATTATTATTACAAGGTGGTTGGTCAAATACCATGTACCACCTATCTCAAAAAGCTAATTTCATCCCCCTATGAGCACACCAATGTATAGGAAACCATTTTGAATTACTAGGGAGGTGCTAGTATTAGGATTGATAAAAAGGGCACATATGTCACATTTTTTATGGCCTTTCTTTTCACATCCTCATATGATAAACCATCAACATAATATGTATGACATCTATCCCTCCATGAACCCCATTTGTCACCTCTTGAGACACATCATTTGCACTATTAGAAATTTTTTCTAATGTAGTGGCGAGGGTGTTGGAAATAATGGAATGGTGTGTATTGAGAGGGGAGGGGTGAATCAATACCCTTAAAACTTCTATCACTTAACCTTAATCCTTTTAGTAATCAATTTCTTGTATTGCCAACCATATGTGATATTCTATCTTTGTGTATTTTATATCAAATCATAAACTCAATTAGCATGTAAACATTCATAGAAACATTCATGAAATGTAATGACACATGACACAATATTTGGTAACGCAGAAAAACCCTGTTAGAAGGTAAAAACTGAGGTGGGGATGAAACCCACAAAAATTCACTATCTACAGAATGGAAGGGGTCAGTTAAGGTTTACAAGTTTGATCACTTTTGATGATCTTACCCTGTTAGGAGTAACATGTAGAGACTGGTTAAGGTCTACTCTGTTAAGAGCTCTAGCAACATTGTTTAGTGTGCACTCAGTTAAGATATTTACAAAGGAATGTTAAAACCACCTTTCTCAAGGATTTCTTCTATTTTATACACTTGTTAGAATGTAGTAAAAAATATTCATTGACCCGAGTATATGCAATCTAGAATTGTTGATTATAGATCCAATAAAGTTCACATGTATAATTATCACCTATAGTGATTGATCAATACCTCTATTCTTCTCGATAGCCTTGGATCTTTTTCTTGATAACTGATTTAATCTTTGGATGTTCTTCTGCATAAAACTCTATCTCTAATCCATAGAAGTGTCTATGGCTACAATCATCATCACACCCATTTGTTCTAATTAATTACACATCTATTTATACAATGAGTTTTACCTAAATGAGTTTTACGCATAACAATGATAACTCTATGATCAAAGGTTTACAACTTGACCTTGATCTCCTAGTTTGCATGTTTATAATCAGTTAGACTGATTAAAACAATTACAATTACATTTATGGTCCCTCAAGAAATGGATTTAAAGCTAATAAAAAATCTAAATATAAAACACAAGTGTTTTATCTGACGTAGAATTCAGATCCATGTTTCTTAGGATTTATAACTCTCTCTCGGTAGACTAGTGCTTAGGTTGCTCTGTAGTATGTCGGGTTACTCTATTATATGTTCTCTTCGGTTACACTATAATCTTCTTGTTAGGTTCCTCTGTCAGGTTACTTTGTCAGGTTACTCTGTCGGGTTCCTCTTGTAACATTTTTGGGTTGTACTAGTAAACTGTGTCATCAGGTTCCCTTGTGAACTTGTCTGTCGGATTGCACTAAATTTGTCTTTTGGTGTTGGTGTTACCGATGGTTTCAAAGCTATTTTTCCTTTCATACTAATGGAAAAATATGTCTTCAGAGGGTAGGGTGACGATGAAGACCGGAAGCCTTCAACCTATTGACTAATATATTAATTTGTGCACTATTTTGGTTAAGGTGTTGCACGAGGTCCTCTTGTTTTGCATTTACATGACTTAATGGAACATGTGGAGGGTCTACAGGTGGTGATGGTTGTGGAGGAGGGGAATTTTGAGGAGGTTTTATGGGTGGCGATGGTGGTTGAGGAGGATTTTGAGGAGGGTTTATAGGTGCTGATGGTTGTTGAGGAGGATTTTGAGGGTTTTGCAATAGGTGTGCTTCTATGGGGGGTGGTCTTTCATTTCTTCTTCGTCTTCTTGGGTTGTTTGATGAATTTGACATGAAATTAATAAAATAAAATAAAAAATCAACATCATAACCTAATTTGATTAGAAATGCAAAAAACAACAACAAATAACAAAAATATTAAAACATACCTTTGTTACGGGGTGCCATTGCTTGAAAATGTCAAAATCGTAGAAGAAATGTTGTTTTATTTAGAGCACAATCAAGTTTTAATGCTTTTTTTCCCTCCTTCACTCTGTTGTTCCGTGGTTTAGACATTAGAAATGGCCTAAGCCGCAGGCTTAAAAAATATATTATGTTTCTCAGAACCCGATCAGATTTTGAGAAATTTCTCAGAACCTAATCGGGTTCTAAGAAAAATTGAGTTTTTAAATAATATTTTCTAGGCTTGGTAAGAGGGTTTGAACCAAGCCTAGAACGATTTTGAATCTTCAATAACCTGATCGAGTTATATGAAATTTGATTTTTTTTTAAAGACGTGTCCACTTTTTTGACTCACAACTTGGTGCACATATCCATATATATATATCTATAGATATGCATATATACATATATACACATATTATATATGTAAGTATATACATATGAGTAGTGTATGGTAATTTTATAAGCATATGTTTTTTATTTTTTCATGACTTGTGCGGGTTTTGTAGAAGTAGAATTGATGATTTTAGTTCTACATAACCCACACGGGTTATGTAAAACTTGCAATGGTACTTTTGGTTTTTCAAAACCCATGTAAGTTATTTAGCACATAGGAATCAGTACACATTATGGCTTGGTAAGAGGGTTTGAAAATGACCCTAAGGCTTGCAAGCCCATTTTCCCTCCATTTTTGTCCCTTTACATGCTTCTTCATCTTCCAAGATGATTCTCGACTTGCTCCTCATCAGGTTTATAAATGATCAAGTGAGTATCTCTAAAATTACCAACATAATCTCACACGTCTTCTCAGCTTTCCAACCATATATTTTTTTCTATTTTTGGACAACATTAGCTTACTAAACTTTAATTTTATTTACTAGTGCCTTGACAGTCCTCAGAGACATATTTCTAACATTTTATTAATAACTTTTGATCTACTTGACCAAATTAAAAAAAAATACATATTATTGTTCTACACTTGATTCCATACTCTTTAATAATTTTTTTGCATTTTTTTGTTTTTTTGATGCAAGTTATGCCCAGTGCATGAACATGTGCCAGATTTTTAGGATGCGATCATTTCAAAAAATCATTAAAAAATACACAACTTCTAGATCTCACTCCTACCTATCATCCTACCAAAGGGTTTTGTAAAATACTAAATCTAACTATATCTTTTGTGAAGTGCACGAAAACAACTATGTTATATTTTCTGAAAAAATCAAGAATAGTTTTTCGTGCGCGATGTGTTTGACCCTCTTAGTCTTATCCATTTTAAAAAAAAATTTAGTATTTTAGAAACTAGATTCAGAGTATGACAATTATTATTCTTTGCACACCTCCTAATTTTGAGTGCACGAACCTCT
Source organism: Thuja plicata (assembly GCA_018584345.1). Taxonomy (NCBI): domain Eukaryota; kingdom Viridiplantae; phylum Streptophyta; class Pinopsida; order Cupressales; family Cupressaceae; genus Thuja; species Thuja plicata. The sequence continues at coordinate 1,028,008 of MU225678.1, read as the reverse complement.
AATTTATCTTTGAAGTTCAGGTTTATATGATTTTAGAAAAAAAGTGGCTACTTATACCCCCCCTTTTGTTCACCATCTTGGTGCACTTACCCCTAATAAAAATTACAATAGGTTGTATACAAAACATTCAAAACCTAGAGTATGTGGAAGAAACAAAAAAAAAAAAAATCACAGGGGTAATGAACCACCCCAACCTCAATGCCCACGACCACACCCACGACCATGACCTTAGACCACCCCACATCCATGCCCACAGTCACGATCATGACCTCACACAGAACCACTACCACCACAACAATGCAAACATTGTCTCTCCTGTATCTTCTTCCAATCCCCACCTTGTGAAACCTGAATAGGTCTAAATTCAATTGCTCCCTGGGAACACCAACAACAATGCCAATCTCCCAATCATGTACATAATCCACAATATGAGCCCAATAATTTTGGGCCTTCGCCTTCCTCTCATGAATGTTGTCAAGAACCCGGTGTAGAAGAAAAGGGTGCAAATGGTGTGGAACACCTAGGAATCCAAAGCAATCAGCTACAAAACCACCACCCAGAATGACACTTGCTACAATTTATTCTAATCCAACTCACCATTCTGGGTGCATGCATCTCTGCATAATCCTAATCACCTTCATTCGTAGGCTAAAATGGGAACCCGAAGCATAGAACGAATGAAATGTGAGTGTTTGTGTGAAAGGAAAACTATTACACCAAAAACTCACACCCCAATAGGTCCCTAACTAAAATCAAGAAGAATGGGTCATTCGTTGTGAACACATTCTTCAACTTCTTCTAAAAAATGAGCCCCTAGAAGTCCACCTGCTACTTGAGAGCTCTAAAAGTGAAATTTGCTTCCATTTATCCTTGCACTACCTCCACATTGTGGTAGCATATGCAAATTTGAATGACAAACGTAATTATCAACCATATACACTTGTGGAAAGGAATTTCATTCACCACTCTAAAATAGGAATGAATGTCTCTTGAAAATTCCAAAAACATTCAATGTTGATGTACTGAAATGTATGCAAGATTATACATCCATCACCTTGATATGCCAAATTGAAGCTCCATCGATGGCAACATCTATTCAGCCAAATATTTTCACCTGTCGATGTTACCCTTTTTTGACATTTATTAATAAAATTAAAAATTGCAGAAAATGGTTCTATGATTTTTAATTTAATTAATAAATGTTAAAAAATGGTCGTCATATACAAATATTTGGTTGCATAGATAATCGCCTCCATTAATATCTCTGACATCATCGAGCACCAATCACCTCCATTATTTTGGTTGCCAACCTCCACTTCACTCAACTTTCACCACTTCATCCCTGTTGAGGGATCATTTCGGTCGTCAACTTGGGGAGCGAATCTACCATTGCATTGTCCTCCCTGTATATATGACTCATTTTAAGATTATAAAAATTCATAAAAAATTTTTTGATAATAGAAATGAACTAACAAGATAATTATTATAAAATGATCATCATCTATAATTTAATTGAATTTGACAACATCCATCCTGAGCAGTAAATTAAAATCATCATACATTATAAATATCTATCCAAAAATCATTAACCACTTTCAATATATATAAACTGAGAATTCAATATAGATAGGATCATCATTATATATAAATAAAACAAGTGAAAGTTCAATATGCCAGTTGATCAAAAACTTATCAAAATAATACATGTCCAATAGTCGACATAAGTATAAATGATACATGTACAAATGATATAAGTAAAAATGATAAATTATGTAACTGAGAAATGATACAAGTCAGATGATACATGTCCAAGAGATATAATTGAAAATTATACATGTCAAAATGTATCAACTCAATAATATGGTACTGCAAGCCATGCAAATGATACATCTGATAGTAACCATGAAAAGAGGCACCGTAACAATATATTAGTAATGATCCACGATGAAGTCTATATAATCATGAATGTCATTAGCTACTATGAGCAACTGCCTCATTATCATCATCACCACCATGATCATTATCAACATGATCATCATCGTCGTCATTGGCCTTGGTGTCTTCTATATCTACGCCATCATCATCCACTACCATGTGATCTAAACCAGAACCAACATATCCAGATCTATATCATGAGGATCATCTTGATCTTCTTCAAGACCCAAGTTCTACAAAAAAAATATTTTTAATGAAAATTTATTATTTATTTAATGCAATAATTTATTTTTACTGTTATATATCTAATATTACAACATATGAAATGAAACCATAATCATATTACATGAATCAACAACTAAACTAGAATAAAACAAATAACATAAACATAGTTCTTAGCAAACAAACATGAAGTTCCTCTTTCCTGCCTTGGCTGTAGGAACATTCACAAAACATAGTTCCAATGGCTGCAGGAAAAGTCACAGAATAGAGTTCCTGTTGAAACCCAAAAATTTAGGACACTTTTGTTGTTATCCTGCCCTTGAGTATGTATTTCTATCATGGTCATTTCAAAATTTCAAATGATGTTAGCCATTTGGTCTTGTTTCCATGTCATGTCTTAATGTTTGATTATGAAAGATTGATCATGTATTAAATGCGTCTCTTAATTATGACTATATATCCCTATAGATTAGGTAGTGGTCTAGATCAAAATTAGAATAACGTTTGGGAAGCACAAAAATTAAAGGCAATGAAGTTACTTTTCATTTTGTTATTAGTGTTGTGATAAATTATTTTCATTCTTAGAGGAAGTTACAAGCTATGGATGAGATTGTTCATTGAAATCATACCATAAAGGTGTCCATTACCTTAAGTCTAAGGATTATCTACTTTGTTTGTCTGCATGATGCTATGTATTAAAGGTTTATTCAGTATGCAAACTTATTTTACAGGAATATCCTCCTTAGCTTATCAAGATCAAAGTGAAGAAGGTTCTTCAAGCCTTGTTGAGTTGGTGTTTTATTGTCGTGCAAGAAAAATCTCCAAAAGTTCCAATGACTACATGAATATTCACATAACAGAGTTCCAATGGCTACAAGAACAGTCACATAATAGAGTTCCAATGGCTCTAGGAATAGTCACAAAACATAGTTCCAATGGTTGTGGGAACTGTCAGTTGTTAAAACTAAAACTAATTACTGAACATAAAAGTAACTAAACCAAATGATTGAAATTATCACCAAGTGGGCCCACTTGGATGAGTCTTCCTAAATATCAACTTAGATGCGGAAAATTTAAGTATTATTCTATTCATATAATAGAGTTCCAATGGTTGCAGGAACAATCACAAAACATAGTTCCAATGGTTGTAGGAATAGTCAGTTGCTAAAATTAAAACTAAAAACTGAACAAAAAAGTAAATACTTAACCAAATGAGTGAAATTATTGTTGGAAATCTTGTGACTGATAGGGGGGTTGAATTAGTACAAATAGGTATTGACCTAATTCATTCACTGATCTTGATAACTGAAATAGAAACTTCTTAATCACAAAGCATATGAATAAAGTAAATAAATAATAGTAAACAATATCAAACATCCACAACTTAAAAACACATAACTCAAGTATTTCATCGCGGAAACCGTTGTTAGAGGTGTTAGTACCTTTTCTTGCACTCTCCTTTTCTAGATTAGATTCTGAGACCAGGTTGTGGGATTACAAACCTAGGACACAAACTCAACACCCTCAAAAGAAAGGAGACAAGAGAAATCTAACATTGACAAGGTTCAAAGACCTTCTACACTTTGAGCTCCACATCACTTAGGTGGGTATACCTAATCTACACATGCATAAATCCTTTGTGACAAACAATATCTTGTAGAAATATAACTGTGGAAGAGCTTTCAAACCTTTAGGTAACATGTACCTCAGTGTTTTGCCAAATCCTATGCAGTATCCCACTTGCATAAAGCATGTTTGAAAACTAGAACTAATATAACTCCTCATATCAACATGAAGGGAAAGGATTTTCATTTATGTTTTGGATTAATGGATCTCTGAAATACCCCAAATCCCACATAGACCAGTGCCTTATCCAATGGGCAAAAAATTAAAACATAACACTGCAAAAGGAGATTATGAATAAAGAAGACAACGCAGTCTGATATGTCTAATGCCTTACATCAAACATACCCCATCAATCAAGTTCTACTTGTGAATCCACCTGTGTATTCAAATATGCAACTACCTATGGGTGAACCCACAATAGTGGGTTACACTTTTTCAGAGGAAGAAATTCCTCTTGAAATTTGCAAAGAAGGCGGATTTAGAAAGTACTTTCTATCAAAAGTCCTTGAATATGGAAATTTCGCTCAATTACTTTCGATAGAAAGTAGTTTCAATCGAAACTACTTTCTATTGAAACTACTTTCTATTGAAACTACTTTCTATTGAAAGTAGTTTCTATTGAAACCCTCTAATTAGAGGCCATTTGCAGAGGCTAACATAAATCTACAGTTTTCATGGCTTCGGGGCTCAAGCACGAGGCTCAAATAGAAGAATAGGGAGATGTCCTTTTTCATCACACAAGTACCCTGAATGAGCTTTCTAATGAATATAGATTTGACAATTTTTGAATTAATTTGGTCTATGTTTTTTGATGTGCATCGAATATAGGTTTTTTATCGAATATAAACCTCCAAGTTTGACGTTCATTGAAAAATATTAGAAAAGAGAATTTTTTTTGAAAAGTAACAGTGCCCTTCAGCTTCAAGTCTAATTTCTATCAAAAAAAATTGAATTTCGATAAATACACAAGTTATAAGCTATGCAGTAAAGGTATGTCAAAATTATGGTTAACTTTACTTCAAACATTCATAAAATATGAAATAATTATGATAATGTTGTCAAACCAATTGCATTCCCTCCATATGGATGTTACAAAACCAAACTTGAAAGAAGTGCATTGATATCTATTTGAGAAAAAAAGTTATGCTCTATGAAGTCAATGTAACTTTTTGAAAATGATGTTTTTAGAAACATAGCAGTTTTAGTGGGAGAAAACAAAAACCATTCAAATCAATTCACAAAAAAAAGAAAAAATATATTTAGAATCTAGACAAAAGATCCTAAAATACTCTAGTCTACTTTATCTTCCGATTTTGAATGGTTTAATGACAATATGCATCCGAATCTGGAAGTTTTTTTCAAAATGTAGACTTCAATGTTCATTTAGGAAAAAAAGTGTAACCCACTATTTTGGGATCACCCCTATTCAAAGTATTTAACCCTCCCCTTAGAAGATACCTTAGAAAAGACAATACATTGATCAACATCCATTGAAAGACAAGTTGACATATCCTTGATACCCCAACTCATACACATCTGAAGACAAATCCTAAATCCTAGTTATCCTTTAAATAACTCTATTGCAGATCTATAATAGATAAGACCAAAACACCCTCGATGTCTTACCCTATGTGATTCAGGAAATGTAATGGAGACAACTTGATAACAGAATAATCATAGTACTGGAATTTCATTCATAAAACTAGCTATTACAATGACGTTCTTCTTTGGAACCAGAAAGAGATCAAGAACACCCTATATGTAGAGAAAAGGGAAAATATTTATAGCAGAGCCACACTTGGAACCTGCCTTGCCTTGCAAAGGATTCATAACCCTTACAATAGAGAAAAGAAAGACATTTTCAAGAAGAAGGAAACCCTAAAATCAATATCTGATTGACATCTGTCCTTTCTTCTACCAACTAATTTGATCTTTCTTCAAAATATTTAAAATACAATTTGATTTGCACCACTTATCTAAAAACATTAACTAAGTCAATGAATGTAGAACCAACAACAATCTGATTAGAACCCTGATAGCACTAGTCGACAAGAAATAGAGCCACATTCAACAAAAGACTATCCCCTCAGCATCTTATAGACTCATTAATTCGATCCAAAAGATTAGATCGATCCATTTAATAGCTCTATAATCTGGAAAGCAACGCATCACTTGAAAAACCTGAGAAACTATTTAAGAATTTGAATATCTGATCTAATGTCTACAGGTGGCACAAAAATCCCTATCGATGGTCGAGATTCAATCTTTATCCATCTTTAAAACACAACCATTGATTATCTTTCAAAAATCTAGGCACTACAATTTGATTTGGATAGGTGGCATCATGTCACGATGCCTTGAACAATATCCTTTGATCACCTTTGGAATAAGGCTTAGCATTGACTGTCTGATCAAATTTGATCTTCTTTACCTTTAACCCACCTTAGCTCCGACCCCACGATCATAGGATGCCATATGTAAGTCAGTCGCAAAGCCATGATGGTTAAACCTTGTTCACTTTCCATCCTAGGGAATGCGCCTACCATCTGATGGGAGATGATCTACATGATTATTATCTTTAACTTCTGCCATAACCATGTCCCACCACTACCACACATTGCAAAGGTGTAATCCCATGAAGCTTAAAATGTTTTCACCTTCTCATTAAGGCTTTACTCCCACTGCCTAATGAAGATTGATCTGATGGTCCCGCCAACTTTACAAACCATAGGCCCCACTTCCCAAAAAGGACATGTGGCACATAGTCATGATGATGCAAAAGATAAAAGACCTGCATCTTTTGGATAGAGGAAACACGCTAACCACTGGATTGAATCTGCTCGAATGGTCGATGAACTTGCCTTGATCTTCGATCTCAGAGGGATACTTGGCATCACAGTGTGATCCCATGAACACTAATCCTTGTGCATCTTCTGATCACGGGATAATGAAATCCATCAGATTCATTTAGATTTGTATGAATTTTATCCTCCCTTATCGCAACAACCATCTTCCAAGTGTCACCCTGTGATTCGCTGGGACCTTTGCTACCTCACTATCCCACTTGGTCATCCACCTTTCCATCTACCACATGTCACCTTGTTGTAATGTTGTGATCTGACTAGACCTACCATGACTAGGATTTTGGTATAGCACCTTGCTGACATCTATCACCATCTTGAATCCTCTGCCACATTATCCCCACACATGCCCACAAAATTGCCTCCTTGTCCGCCATCTGGCCGCCACTAATTTCCATTTAATCGCTTGACTATGAATCGCTGGGCCAAAAAGCTGCGTGCCTTTCAACACTTAACCACTACGCGATTTTATATAAAAAAAATTAGGTTACTTCGCCGCACCGCCAATGTGGGATAAAGGACCTGGAATGCCCTGAACAAAAAACTAGACCAACAAAGGTGTCATGGATACTCTGATTATTTCCAACCCTTTTGACTGCATATATACCATCCAAAGGCAGAAAAACATGACTTCCTCATCCCTCTACAACCTTCCCACACAAGATAACAAGTAGACCATCTGCAACTAAAGATTTCTTCCATTAAAATTCTGTAAAAAGATTAAAAAGGCACTCACAGAAATGAGTACTAACAAGAGGGAAAAAACTAAGGTGGGGATGACACCCATAAGCCCAATACTGCAGTAAATGAGTTTTCCATGTTAAGAGCTACAATACCCTTTCTGAGGGTTCACTCTATTAGGAGTGATCAGTACACTATTAGGAGTACAAACATATCAGCTATGATCTCCCTCGCTAGAGGAATTCAAACCTCAATTAAGAAGCTACCCTGTTAAAGGATTTACAAATAAGAACCTGTCAAAGTTCACCCTGTTAGAGGATTTGACCTATTGCAACTGTTAGGGAACAAAAAGATTGTTTATCTATAGAATGGCACTGATTGCCTATCAGATCCTTTAAGCTCTATGTACTCTGTAACTTCTCTCTTCTCTCTCCTCTCTGATCGCAACCTCTACTTGTCATCAAAAAACCTTAATCACCCAAAACAACTACTCTTAACAACAACAACTCTAGTTTTTCAATATGAGAAACTCCTATATATAAACAACTTGCACTGACCTAAAAATGATTCTTCAAATTAATTTCATGAGATAGCACCATGTGTCAAATTGATAATCTTGATGAAAGAAATGATTTATCATGACCGCGTTAGGTCAAGATAAGATCTGCAAGTTTATATCTCCAAGGTAGTCAAACACATTTTGAATTCTCCAATGCAACACCTTAAATCTATCTTAAATTCTTGCATCAATCTCGTAAATACCAATACATTGGATGTATAACCTTTAATCCATATCATCACATCATTAGAAATGATCGCACATATTTTACCACTCACCGATCTATGATCTACCGACCGGTTGATCAAGAACATAAGAGTTCTACCTGTGCTAGTGTCAGTGACACTAAAAAATCTATCACTGCTCAACCAAATAAGTTGTGGTTGGAATCATATATTCCTCATACTATATACTGTAACACCCCAAAATTGGCACCTTACAATTCTAATCAATTTTGGTGCATTTTCTCATCATCAATGTCCTATTGTACTAGGCAAATTCTCTTCCTAATTGACTTTAATTGACTTGGTCTCAAATGCAGAAAAATTGAATTTGCATAAATCTCACACTATATTTAATTCCTAAATTATCAAGGTTTATTAGCTAAAAATCCCTATGATTAATTAATTTAATTCTAAAAGTCCTAAGTGCTTTCAAATTAAATTAATTCCACCCCCTTTAGCTAATACACATCAAAAAGGAATTGAATAGTTATTTAATTATTAGGATTAATTATCCTCAAAAAGGAATTCCATAATTCCATGTGAAAAGCCACTCATGTGGCAATAATTCATTCTTTTAATTGAATAATTCCTTAAAAAATTGTCTCACCTTCCTCCATGGAAATGAAGAGTCGACTGTTTCTTTTCAAGAAACTCTTCATCCCCTTCTCAGGTTGTTCTATATTATGGGCCTCATTTTCTTCATTTGGGAGGATCAATTTTTAGAGCATCAAAATTATAGTTAATTTTTGTCTCACTTCATATTTCATAGCTTTTGTTGCTTTTTAGTTTAAAATCTCATTTAGTATAATTGCATTCTCATGGCTAGTGTAATTTGATTATTATTCTAGTTCAATTCATAGATTAATTTGTATTTTATTCATATATTAATGGCATTTCATTCTAGTTTAATGGCATTTCATTCTTAGATTAATGGAAATTTGCTTATCTTTCATGCTTTAAAAATCCTCCATTTTAGCAATGGTCAAGGTTGTTGGCTCTCGTTCTGAGAGTAAATTCGACATCCCCAACTAGATAGGAGGCAACAAGTTTCTTCAATCAAGTTTACAAAATGGACAATTCATGTTCATCTTTGCAAATTGGATTATTGAGTAAGGACTATTTGTGCTTTATTTAGAGGTCACATTCAAACAAATAACATCTTGGCGCCCACAGTGGGGCAGAAAAAATGATTTTTGGCCTCACTCTCAGAATTTTTTGACAGTAATTTGAACTCTATTGTACATCCATACACCACTAGTAGAAAATCTCGTGTGACATTTCATATCAAACTACATGAATTTTTTCTCCCAGTAGCACTCTCTCACATGAGGAAACAAAAATCTCGCGCAAGTCCTTGCACTTTCTCGCACGAAGTTTTACAGACAGTCATTTAATTTCTAGAATCTGCAATTTACTGTTATCATTTTCTGACATTTACTTTCTGCTATTCATTTCATGTATCTGATTTCTAATACAACATAACAGTGGTCTGCAGGTTGCTTGTCAAAGATCATAAAAAATTTCTAACGGTTTGCTTGTAGGACGGTTGTCAAAGGTATATTAAAAACATTGTGCTTGTTTACTGTTTTTCATTCACATAGTTTAAATAGGGCTTTGTTAAAATTTCTTAAGGGTCCTGATAGCAAAGTAGGGGAATAGGCTCTTCATTACATGGAAGTGATGCCCATGGATGAAA
>MU225678.1:1003316-1018103 GCA_018584345.1 Thuja plicata | reverse complement strand
TGAGAGAATCAGAAACCCAAAGGCTTATGGATTTGGTGGAGTGAAGCTATCTTGGTGATGAACATGTCTTGAGTGTTTGGGTAAGGTGAAGAGGTAGAGAAGTATGCTCTTCTCTCTTTGAGAGAATCAAAAAATTGGACCCTTGAATCCAAGCCAAGTTGTGTCACCTTTAGAGGGTCTGCCAGAAGTTGAACCTCCGGGAACGACCCAAGTGAGTACATACCTATCGCCGGTGATTCCAAATCACTATAATAAAGTCTTCTTTGTTGATTCCAAAGACTCTAAAGCCATGGTAACTTCTTTCTCATGATTTCAACTATCATCTTGAGAAAGCCTTGTTTGTCGTACTAAGCAGCACTGCTCCCAGCCTTGCTTGCAAGGGTGTATGAATTTCAAGTGTTGGTGTGGCTGTGAGGCCCCAACTCTATATCAGAGGCACCAAAGGTTATTGTGAATGGAAGCCCACTAAAAACTCTCTTAGTTAGATGCCTACCCAGATCACCTCCGAAAGAAGACATAATCTGTGCACAGGGAGAGGGAAGAATCTCTCCCCTAGATTCTCGACATAGGTATGCACCTGGATGCTTGAAGTGGTATATGATGCTGGCCCCTACTTTAAGGGTAACCTTTGAACATATATACTTAGTCCTTGGAAACACCAAAAACATGGGCGCTCTCTCGAGGGTGACACTACTGTGTGAGGTGCACGCATACGCATAAGACAGCGGGGCATGAATTTTGTCTTCTCCACCAATTTTTTTGTAGGGATAACTAAGTGTTTGTTTTGAGTCTTAAACTGTCCAATCATGATCAAACAAAGACTCCCATTATTCTGCCAAGTTGCTTTGTCCTTGGTAGAACTATTTATGACTATTGCTTGTGTCACTATTACTTGTGTGAAACTTCGTGCTTGTTAACGAGTGCTTGTCACCTTGAAATTGAGATTGCTGATCTGTATCATCATAAAAATGCCCTAAACCTAGAAATTCTGTTAGAGAATAGTCCTGACTGTGTCTCAAAATCTGGTTTTTGTCTTGAAAATTGAGTCTATTTATCAAAATCTAGAGTTTTTTCATGTGATATTTCAGAAACTGAGCACTTTCTTGCGTGAGCTTGCATTTCCTCGCGTGAAGTTGAGCACTTCATCGTGTGACACAACACCTTCTCACGCAAATCTATAGTCTAGTGTCCTAAAATAGTGAGCTTTTTCCCGTTGACTGTTGAATTTTTTGCCTAATCTAACTTTTGTCTGGGATCTGATTGTCTGTTTCCCTGTTGTCTGCAGTCTGAAACTAGTTGTTTCAAGTTATGAACTAACCAATTATTACTCAAACTCATTTTTTCTCTTTGTCTTTGTCCTATCTTTTCTGTGTTTTTGTACCTTGCGACATGATAGTCACATCTCAGCTGTTCTAGCCACACTCTTGACAATTCATGTTGGGTGCATCTCACACCTTGGCTGTTCTAGCCTGCTATCTCATTTTTGTTATCTCTAGAGATAGAGTTCTGAGTTGGATCCTAGGTCCTCTCTCATTTCATCTTCGTCTATGCCTGTTATGACTAGAAGCGGTAATATATTCCCTACTCTTGATTCTGAAACAAGTAAGGGTAAACCTCGTAATCAAGGAAAAGATCATTCTGAATCTGTCATTTAACCTAATAGCCAAGAGGGATCCTCAAGTTCCTCTTCTACACTTAGTACAGATCCTAGTCCGAATCAGAAACTAGTGTTTCAGCTGTGCTCTAATCCTTTGTTTCAAGATCAACAGAATTCATCTCTTTCAGATCAACAAAGCTTCAGAAAGTCACCTGTTTGGGTTGATCCTATTAATGATCCTCACTGCCTTAGTGATCCTTTTGAACATATCAATCCTTTTGGTCCTATCAACCCCTTTGATCCGCCAAAGGTTACATTGACCACGAGTTCTCATCTTGATACTCACACTCATACTAAAGTTGTGCACATGACACAATCTCCCATTAAGAACATGGAAACTCCTTTCGATTACATGTAGGGTCAATACAACAATGGTCATGACCAATCTCAAAATGACCAAGGTCAACAAGGAAAGCAACATCATAATCACCCTCCTCCATATGACTAGGGTCAAGATCAGACTCAAAGCATTTATAAGATTCTTGGTAACGATGATGAGCCAATAACTCAAAATGACATAGATGCTGCAAAATCTAATAAAGATCTCATCAAAATGATGGAAATTCTCCTTGTGGAAGATAAAGAGAAATATTTTCTAGATTTGGAAAAACAAGGAGTTAAGTTACCCTCAAACTTCCAAGTGGAAATGCTTGTGGCTAAAGAAGAAGAGAGTGAAACTACCAAATTGCATAAAGTAATTCAAGACATGCAAAATCAAATCAGCCAACTTATGAAGGATAAGGAAAAACCCACACAACAATTCATGATGGAAAGCATTTGTCCCTTTCCTTTTGATAGGAGTCTTCTTATGCCACCTTTTCCCAAAGGTGTAGAACTCCCTAAATATGATAAGTATCTGGGTACCACTAATCCTCAGGATCATTTGAGGGAATTTGGGGCCCTATCTATGGAGTTCATGCATGATCAAACCTATTTGATGTGTCTCTTTCCCCGAAGTTTGGGTGGACCTACAATGGAGTGGTTTTCTCGACTACCCACCGACATCAAGACTTTTGATGAGATTGCCAATCTCTTTATACAACACTATTCTCACAACATACAACATCCCATCAACATAAGGGACCTTTGTAATCTCAAGCAAAGGAAAGGGGAGCCATTCTTGACATTTCTCCAAAGATGGAGACAACTTTGCACTAAGTATCCTCGCAAAATACCCAAATCTGAGAAACTTGATATCTTCTTGGATAATCTCACCCTTGATTTTGGGTATCAAGTACAACTTCAAGGTCCCCTTAATTTTGACAGCATGATAAAGAAAGTTGTGAGGATAGAGGCATTTATGGTTAAAAAAGGTGAATTGACTTTGTATAAAGACAACAAACAAGGTTCCTCCTCTTCCAACAAAGATAAAGGGAAGTTTACCAACAAAAATAGGGATGTTGTGAATGATGGGGTGGTTGATAATGTGACTCCAGCTCCTTCAAAACTGGTCTTCAATCTCACCTCTAGTATACAAGCAACCAAAGCTATTGAAAAGGCTGCAAAAAACAACCTTCTAGATTCTCTGGCAACAAACCTTGGGCCCCATGACCCAAGCATGAATTTACTTCTTTGGGAGAACCGTTGGACGTAGTTTTCAAGACTTTGGTGCAAAATCAGATTCTCGCTCCTTTGGAAAAATGCCTATACAATCCGCAACCATGACCCTATTGGTGGAATGACAATGCATATTGTGACTATCACCAAAATAAGGGTCATAAGACTGCTACTTGTCTTCAATTGCATCATAAAGTCCAAGATCTAATTGATAACCAGGTTATCATTGTGGAAAATCATAACAAGAATTCAGATCAACAAGCATTTAAAGATCCCTTTCCTCATCATGAGAAGGGCAAGTCTTCCAATGCTAAGAAAAATAATGCCAAGGTTAACTATGCACATGCCACTTATGATAATGTCATCAACATGGTTGAACCTGTGGAAGTGGAGTATTATAATGTGATTACTACCAGGGGAGGCGGGGATGCTTCTAAGCCTAAGACCCCATTTTTCTTGAGAGGCCATAGGTCTCGCTTATCTAAATTTGAAACATCTCAGGATTGCGTGAATGTTGTTAGTAGATCCCACGCTAAAATCACTATCAAGGGTCCTGACCCTCCTACTGCTACATCCGCACCAAAACAACCCGCAGATAAAACTATTGTTGGCTTTGCCAACAAGACCATGAAAGTGGTCCCTACGCCTCCTACTATTGGTTATAGCATTCTTGATCAGCTCCAAAGAACCAACGCTCAAATAACCATCTTTGAGTTGTTGAAGATCTCGCCTGCTCATAGGTAGATTCTGGATAATACTCTCATAGAAGCTAATGTCCCCAAAGATATCAATCTGGATCAGTTTCAATCCATGGTGGGTCACTTGATTTCACCACATTATTTTTCCTTCTCAGAAGAAGATGATCACTCAATTAGTCACCCGCATAATGCTCCTCTGCATATAGAAGTCATGATTGGCAAACAACTAGTCTGCCGCGTCCTCATTGATAATGGTGCTGACCTAAATATTTGCTCTACTCACTTTCTTTCTTAGCTAGGTTATGATGAAGATTGCATAGATTCACACAAAATAATTACTATCAAGGCCTATGATGAAGAAGAGAGAAAATCTAAAGGTTTAGTCATGCTACCCATCCGGGTTGGACTGGTTGAAAGAGATGTCATATGTCAGGTGCTAGACCTTCCTCTTGCATATAATATCTTGCTAGGAAGACCGTGGATCCATGAGATGCAAGTGGTTCCCTCTACATACCATTAGTGTATTAAGTTTTCTTTCCAAGGCACAGAGGTGACAATTCTTGCTAGTATGGGCTCTTCTTGTAATGCGCTCACTCAGTCAGCTGATAGTCTTGTTCCAACTAATAGAGAATACATAGAATTCTATGATGCCAAGCTCAGACACATGGAATAGACCCTAAAATCACATACATAGGCATGGGGATATCAAATAGTATTTGTGCTATCATTAGCAGCTCTACCTCCGTCTCCTCATTCTTATGGGAGACCTTTTGAGAACAACAAATCTTCTACTCCTCCGGAGGTAGTTTATGATGGTGCCTTTGTACAGGCTTCTACACCATTAGAAGATGAAGATGAGGAAAGAGCTATTAAAGCTTGGCTTTGCAAAGGAAAGAACATACCTAAATAGACTGCCCCAGCTCGTGAACTAAATCCCAACAATGAAAGTCTTAAGATTATGAAACGTTGTGGGTACAAAGGGAGTGGCCCAATAGGGGTGAATGGTAATGGGTTAGTGGAACCTATTAAAGCTACGGGTCAAAAGACAAAAGACACAACTGGTTTAGGTTTCAAGAAGATCTTGTTCCATCTAGGGATTAACAAATTTGTACCAAAATCAGATCCTTCACCAGAACCTGAAGGCACAGCTATAGTTGAAACCATAGAAGATAGCTTCGATGAGGATTGCTTTCCTTATCCCATTCATCCAGACCTGGAAGAATTCTTTGCTAAGCCAGATAATTTTGTACCATGCGCTAGTACAGTCGAGACTGATAGTGATTCTGATAAAACCACTCCATTTGATGCACTAACCTATGAACAATGAAAAGTGTTACAAGATCCTAGTTTCCAAGGTGAATGATACATACCACCAGAGTTTCAAGAGAAGTTGGCACAAGAATAGGCTGGTGTTGTAAGAACTCCCAAACCTTCATGGTGCAAACACCCAAGTCCGAGTTCAGACACAGATTCTCATGAATATGAGTTTGACAGTTTGTCAGAAGGATCTTATGAAAAGCTTCTCGACGTAAGTGACAGGTCTAGTGAAAGGTCTAATGAGTCCGAGTCCATAAATGTTAACATGTCTTCTACTTCAGTCATTAGGAGTTAAAAGGATTCAAACACACCTTTGGATGTGATCAATTTAGCTCTCATCTTACTAGTCAACGCTTTCGATGATTATACCGTGAATGCACTTGAACTCATCACGTCTCTTTCACTCCAACATCCTGAGTTAATAGACTGGAATTACCCTACCTCATCTAATGAAGTCCTTACATTCCAGAATGAATATACTCTAGCCTGCTACCTTCACGCTGTTGAACCTGTAACGTCCTCCACTAGTGAAGAAAGTGTCAACATGATCGAGGCTGATATCAAGTATCTTAGTCATAAAATTAAAAGAAGAAAAAATAGGCGATTTGATGGTGAAAACCACATTGTGGCAGTATTAGAGCCAAAAAAAGTAAAAAGAAAAGATGTATCCAAAGGTGAAAACCTCTCTGAGGCGCCTGAGGATGAGATACTTGATGCACTTCCAAGTCATTTCTAGCAACACTCATCGATGCTAATTGAACCAACTTAGCTGGTAAATCTGGGAATAGAAGAACATCCACACATTATTCATGTGGCCAAATCATTATCTACAGAAGAACTTAATGAATTCACATACTTCTTCAAGGAAAAAAAGATAAACTTTGCATGGACATATTCTGAAATGTCGGGTGTGGATCCTGATCTCATCATGCATCATTTGTCAATAGATCTGAGTGTGAAACAAGTCACACAAAATCTTAGAAAGATGCATCCACATGTGGCTCTACTGGTCAAGGCAGAATTGGAAAAACTTCTAAAAGTTGGATTCATCCAAGCAATTGATTATGTAGAGTGGATCTCTAACATAGTCCCAGTGACTAAACATGACAAATCTATCAGAGTCTGCACAGACTTCCGGGACTTAAATAAGGCCTGTCCAAAAGATGATTTTCCACTTCCCAATATTGATATGATTGTCAATATGACAATAGGATATGAAATGTACTCCCTAATGGACAACTTCCCTGGCTACAATCTGCTGGAATGTTATGCCTTTTGGTCTTAAGAATGCTGGAGCCACCTATCAGAGAGCTGTCACTACCATATTTCATGACAAGATGCATAAGATAATGGAGGACTATGTAAATGACACGCTCACTAAAAGTATGGATAGGAAGACACATCTCATTGATCTAGGCCCTATACTAGATCGTATGGAAAAATTCAGACTACGTCTTAACCCTAAGAAATGTGCATTTGGGGTTACTTCAGGAAAATTACTTGGTTATATCATCTCTACAAAGGGAATCGAGGTGGATCCTGCAAATGTGCAAGCTATCATGGAAATGTCTCCACCTCCCAATATCAGACAAATTAGAGGTCTTCAAGGTCGGCTTCAATCTATCTGGCGTTTCATCTCGCAGCTAGCTAACAAGTCACAACCATTTACTAAAACTCTACATAAAGGTGTGACTTATGAATGGAACGAAGAATGTGAACAAGGATTTCAATAGATCAAACAATATCTAGCCAATCCGCCTATATTAATGCCTCCTATTCAGAGGAAGCTATTGATCTTATACATCTCAGCTACAGAAACATCTCTGGGTGCTCTATTGGCCCAAGAAGATCAAAATAATAAAGAAAGAGCAGTTTATTACATCAGCAGAACATTGGTCTCTTATGAAATGAATTATTCTATAATTGAGAAAGCTTGCTTAGCAGTGATGTTTGCTTCCCAGAAGTTACAACACTACATGTTGGCTCACACTACAAGGCTAATCACAAAAATTGATCCATTAAAGTACTTACTTAGTAAAGCTACCCTCACAGGTAGACTAGCTAAATGGGTCATGCTTCTCAGTGAATTTGATATTGAATATGTTGAGAGAAAAGCTATAAAAGGGCAAGCGATCGCAGATCAGTTGGCCGAGGCACCTATTACAGATCATCAACCATTAAGGATTGAGCTCACAGATGAGTCCATCATGCTTCTCACACATCAGACATGGACCATGTTCTTTGATAGCAGGGGTCAGGTGCTGGAATTTTGTTCATTACACCTCAGCGGTATTCATTACCAAAGGCATACAAAATGATGTTTCCTTGCACAAATAACACTACTGAGTATGAAGCTTTTTTCAATGGTTAAAGATCACTATTGAACGGCGTGTTGATGAGCTAAAAGTCTTTGGAGATTCACAACTGGTTATCAATCAAGTGAATGACATCTATCAAACAAAAGATGAAAAATTGGTGCCCTATAAAAAAATGGTTGATGACCTTAAGAAATACTTTGCACATGTCACTTTCCAGCAAATTCCAAGGGTGGATAATAAAGCAGCTGATGCTATGGCTACTCTGGCTTCTATGCTACAAATGCTAGAAAATAATTTCAGACAGGAGTTCCTAGTGGAGACGTTATGCTACCCTGCCTATGATTCCCCTGACTCCCAGATGATCTATTCAGTCATTGGACATGGCTCATCCCGCTACCACCATATCTACTCTTATCTTCATGACCAAATTATTCTTGACACATATACTTGAAATGAGAAATGTCATTTAATCCGCAGTGCTTCACGGTTTGTCATCATAGCTAACGACTTATATAGACAAGGTCTAGACGGTACCCTCCTTAGGTGTTTAGAACCTGATGAGTCCAAGTGCGTGTTAGAAGAGGTACATGAAGGCGTCTATGGGTCTCACTCAAATGGTCTGACATTGGCCCATAAACTTATTAGAGCTGGTTACTATTGGCTGGATATAGAGAAAGAAGCTACACAATTTGCTAAGTCTTGCAAACAATGTCAACTACATGGTAATCTGATTCATGCTCCAGCCAAGGAGCTTATTCCCTTCATTACTTTCTGGCCATTTCAACAGTGGGCCTTTGACTTAGTGGGTCAGATATATCCATCTTCTTTGAGAGGACATAAATACATCATTACTGCTACAGACTATTTTACCAAATGGGTTGAGGCAGTACCTCTCAGTGCAGCTGATGGCAAGTTTGTAGCCATGTTTATACTAAACTACATCATCTGTAGATATGGTGTACCCTCATATATAATCACTGACAATAGGGGACAATTCAAGAACAAGGATCTGACAAATTTATGCACTAAGTTTAAGATTATTCAGCATTGGCCTTCTATCTATTATCCCCAGGGTAATGGACAGGCTAATGCTTCAAACAAGACAATTCTCAAGATCCTACACCATACAGTACACAAATCTGGACGAGACTGGCATCTTCAGATTAATCTGGCTTTATGGGGTTATCACACCAGTATACGAACACCAATAGGGGCTGTGCCCTTTGCTCTAGTTTATGGTGTCGATTGAGTACTTCCTATAGAGGATGAGATTCCTACCTTGCGAGTCTCTCTGAAGGGCCTCATTACTGATGATGATATCAGAGTATCTTAGCTACAAGAGCTTGAACTACTAGATGAATGTCGAAAGGTGGCATTCGATCATCTCCGAGCATATCAGAAGAGAATATCTAAAATATATAACAAGAAAGTTAGACCAAGAGACTTCCAAATGGGTGATCTCATCCTGAGAGAGAACCCTAAGAATCAACAACAGCAGATTCAGAAAGGAAAATTTGAGCCAAACTAGCTTGGTCCGTATATTATTACTGTAGTATTTGGGTCTGGCGCTTACTAGCTATCTACCATAGAGGGTGAAAAACTCAAAGAGCCTATCAATGCTCTTCATCTGAAAAAATTTTACAGTTGAAATGTCTTCTGAATGCTCATGTACATACTTTATTCTGAGAAAATCCTAAAAATTGCAAAATATCTTGAAAAAATGATCATCTTAGTGAAAACCTGGAAAACAGGTGCTTCGATGTATCTATTATCCTGGTGAAAACCTGGTAAAAAGGCACCTTGATAATACCAAAAAAATTGAAAAAATAAAAGTACAAAAAAATTCAAAAAAAAAACATGAAAATACAAAAAAAAGAGAAAAAGAGAAAAATGTGCCATTGATGAAAACCTGGTAAATAGGTGTCATGGTAGCTGCCAAGATGGTGAAAACCTGGTAAACAGGAACCTCTTGTTCCGCAAGGCTCTATCTATCATAGCATCTCTTGGCTTTCTTGCAATTTGCTCTCCTGCTTTCCTGCTTCAACTTGCTTTCCCGCATGTGCTTTCCTGCTTTAGTTTATTAGCTCATGCATTCGCTCTCAGTCATTTTTGAGATTTTGCTTGAATTCACATGGATTGAAACTAGTCACACTCAGGGTCATCTTCCTGGTCTATGGGGAATTGTCCTATCTTTTGGATTCTTTCTCCTCTTCACATCAGTCACCAGTGGTTCTCACTGGGTCTGCCTGCTGATGCCTAGATCTCACATTGATCTTTATGCTTGAGAATCTCTCTCGCGTCAGTCACCAGTGGTTCTCACTGCATCTGCCTACTGTCGCTATATTACTGGGATTTCTCATATTGACTCACTATCTGCATATTTGATATCAATCCGTTCGTTGCTTGGGGGCATGGCTCCCCACTTTGATCTCATCTTTAGTTTACACTCGAGTCAGTAATCTTGTCAATTCTAAAGGACAACTCTCTACTAGCACAAACAGGTGTTTTTCAACACCTCAATCAAACAATGTTTTTCAACACTCTCTTTGGACACATCTATGTTTTTTAACACACATTGGATATCTCACACGTAAACATCTCTCGATAGCAATTAAACACATTGCACTCACAAGCACAACGATGTTTTTCAACACCCCAAACATTGGCATATTCGTAAACTTTGAAATGTGCTGAGATGTGATTGACTCTTTCTTTGTATACTATCTATTCTCATGAGTTTCACTGATATTTTATTTGTCTACTCCTTGTGGGTGTGGTTTCGATGATCTAGCAATGTCAAATAAATAGGGTGTATGTGATAAGAGCTTTTGCATTAAGGTGGAAAAGCCTCACACCCCTCGATCTTGTTTATTTGTACGCCAAGGGGAGGTTGGAACTATCTCCTTGACTATTATTGCTCTATTTGTTTACTTGTGTACTCTTACTATATCAAACTGGAAACAATGTTCAGGTCACCTTGGCTTTAGTGCACTGGTGCTTATGTTCGTTTCCCACATTTTATCTGATGAAAGTCATATTCATATTCTGATGGTCACAGTGGCACTAGTGAGAATTGTATTGACTCCAATGTTCCAAAATACTCGATGATGATAATTATGCGATGAGTCCAACAACCAAGTCCTAGGGTTGCATTTATCTTAGGCTTGCATTCGCATTTTAGGCTTGCATTGCGTTGGTTTTGGTGCTCTCTTCATGGTCTTCTCATTCTTCGAAGGTCCTCATCTTTTATCCTAGATTCCTCTCGACTACACAAGTGTCCGTCCTCGCTCTTGATCTTCATTCGTATTCTTTTGGTTAGTACCTGTTGTATATTGCAATATCCTACATGAGATGATTAATACCATTGCATTCGTTACATTACATTCATTTCTAAAAAGTGAATTTCCATATATTCATTTGCATTTTCATATCCATAAACATGTGCATCCATTATAAGCATAAATCATTACATTCATAGCCTTTATCAATAAAACATGTGCATAAACATCTACATATTCATTCATGACATGCATTTATACATCTAATCATCTACGAAACATCTCATAAGACATACAAATCTAAAGCAATATATAAACAAGTACAATGATGCCAAAATTGAGCCCATATATATATATATCAATCAATCAAAATGTACAAGGGTGCTACTCAAGCATAATATATCAAAATGGTGGTACAATATGTGTATCAAGTGTCTCATCTAACCACCTGGCGGAGGTGGAGGAGGTGGCATGCCCTGTTGCTGAGGAGGTGGTCCCTATAGAGCGGCCCGTGCCCCAACATACTCTGAAAATTGTTGAACCTGATCTGCTACCTCAGGAACTGCAATCATGTAAGCGGCATAGTAATAGGCTACCTGAGCAGCCTTGTATCTTGTCTTTATCTGCGACCTAGCCAGTGCCTCCTGTAACCCCCGGATCTCTCGGTCACGCTTGGCTACTCGGGTCTCCTGAACAACCACCTGTGTACGGAAATCATCCCACTCCCTCTGCGACTGTCTCACCCTCTCTTGGAGCCTCTGGAGAGCCTCCTGTAAATGGGCTACCTATTTGCCTACCTGTGGATCAATCAGAATAGTATCATCCATGATGGTGTCTTCTCCCTACTCAGTGGCTCTCTCCTGACTGCCACTACTCTCGGCACCTGCATCTAACCCCATAGGTCTCATGGGGATAGAAGTCTGCACAGTCCTCAGTCATACTATCCTCTCCTGCTATTGTAAGGGTAGTTGTTGTTCCTGCTACTGTAAGGGTGACTAATGTGCCTACTGCTGTGGTGGTGGCTATACCACCTACTATACATGAGGGCCCAGGCCAACAAGATCTGTATATCTAGGGAATGGGTGCGCTAATATGTGGTCCCTGTATGCAGGTGTCATCCCTGCATTCATCACCCGACCATGTAATCCCACCTAGATGGTGGTACTCGAGCATCTATCATGCTCTGGCCTCTGTCCAATTGTATCTGCCAACCCTTCTTCATCTCATCAACGAATCGGGCGTAAGTAAAAAACTCCTGTTTAACATCCTGAGGTCTCCCGAACTGTCACAACACTCGTGTAAGAAAGAAGTGCTCAATAATGCTGATGGTACACCTAATCAAAGGATATGAATAGAATATATATGACAGCTCATGTCGTGCATCATCCCATACCTCCATGGCTATCCAGGGCCGCCATATGACTGCTGCCATATCATCTATTTGAGCTCACCACTGCTCTATCTTACCCAGCGTGGGCTGGGTCATAGGACCTACGTACCTATATATATACAACTCCAAAGGTTGTCGTGTGTCATGGAAAATTGACCTACATATGGGAAGGTGCTCCCAGGCCCAGATCTGAAGAATGATGACTCCTGCTGCCATAGTCCATGCACCTCGATACACAATCTCTTGCATCTCATGGTACATCTGCACGAGCATGCACTCACCCCATCCAAAAGTCACTATAGGTGTAGCTAGCATCCTCTGCAACATGCCTCCCCAACCGCACTCCAACCCATGCTGACCTCGATCGGGAACCAAGTGGCAACTCAAGAAAAGCACCAAGACAACCGCCAGTGGGTGATCTATGCCGTAGCTATGAATCAAATCCTCCCAAGAGATGACCTAACCCATCACTAGATCATCTTGGAAGACTTCTCTTAATGCTAGTGTACCTTCTCTTGGCTGAGTATCATACTCTACATGAGCTCCATGAAATGGTACTCTCAAAATCTTGTAAATGTCCTCAGGAGTGACAGTCATCTCCCCCTATGGAAAATGAAACATGTTCATCTTCAAATGGAAACGCTCGACCAGTGCACCCAATAGACCGTGATTTACCCAAATATTAGGTGCATCACAAAGGTATGACAATATGAGCCTGTCGATATGAGCACCATCAGCATCTGACAATCTCTGCAATAGCTCACCCATGACAGGATGATGCGACTGAAATGCGATATCAGGGAAGTCAACCTGCAAAGAAAGCGACAAAATTGGATCAGTACCTCAACATGATGATTTTTCAAAGCAACAATAACAAATACAACTATGGACCTATCCTAAACACAGTTTTGAGGCATTGTAACTAACTGACTCTGTGGCATAAAAAATGACAACTTTTTGAGCTGAGCAAGATTCCCATACAAGGAAACTCTTTTCCTACGTGAGATTTCTGCCTCGCGTGAGACAGGATCTCTTCCCGCATGAGATTCCTAAAATCTCGCGCAGTGTAAGCACACACTTTGCATGAGCAAGCAGAAGGGACCCGCGCGAGGAATCCCTGACCCACGCAAGGAATCAGATTCCTCGCATGAAAGGCGATCTAGGCCTGTGTGAGGAAAATGTTCCCTCGCGCGAGATTGGACACGACAGACCCTAAAAGCTTCAAAAACATGCTAAAATGCTACAAAATTAATAAAAATTTGAAATGCAGGATAATGTTTCGATTACTTATAGGTGCGTCATACTCTGATGGCCGGTTGTGTCATCGGGAGTGCTCAAATTGGTGTGTATGCATGGGAATGCTATCAATGTCAGTTGGAGCTCTCGCCATCGCTAAAGTCAAAGGTGAATAATGATTTGAAAATGACCCCTTCGGGCCTTATATAGCTTTTGACCTAACTTTTACAAGTGCTCTGTTTTCTGTGAAAATTGTACCCTTGGCTAAATGGACTGTTCTGGATCCATTTTTGTGATTGAAATCAAAATCTGACACTCCTAAGCAGCTTGAAATCATGTTTTAAAATTTTGGGGACCGACGTGATCGAATGCTTGTGCAGTCAATTTTCTGACATCGCTTTCTTGTCAGAATTATCTCTCGTCATTATTTTCTTGGCTTCTTCAATCTTTTTGTCAAAGTCAACTCTGGTCAACTTGGTCAATATGATCAAACCTAGTCAATAGGACTTCCTGATCACTCCAAATCAATTTTTCCTTCTCTTGATCTATCTTTGATTCCTCTGGATCTTTGATCTTATTTTTATCTGTGATTTCTCGCTCTCGATCATCATTATGATGTGTCATCTTTCGATTTTGCTCCCGAGGGGGCAAGATGATTGCATCATTAAATATTTTTGCATCATTCTCAAATCAGTCTGATCTGAATCTAAAGTTCCCATCGCTAGGGGCATCTCATCACTTGGGGCATATTTAGTTTTTTGTACCTTACTGTCAAAATTGGATATTCCATGATCTTGAATCTCTAGGGGCATCTTGATGCCTCACATATTTTCATCTTGCTATCTATCTTTCTAGGTATCTGAGCAATCTAACTCAGATCCTCAAGGATCAAGCTTCATTCTGGAGATGATTCTTGAAATCTCATTGGGTATTAGGGCAATCTAACCCTGATTCCTGAAAGTTATGCTTCGTTTTGAAGATGGCTCTCAAAAACTCTTTAGACCGTTATCTAGGCAACCTCACCTAGATCTCGAAGGGCTAACCTTCGTATTGGGGCAATCTAACCCTAATTCTAGAGATAGTCCTAGATCTTCATTAGCTATCAGTGGACATTGGGGCAATCTAAACTTGATTCTGATCCTCTCTCAGATGATTCTGCTTCTTGAATCTGATCGGTGTCTTGGCAACCTAACCTAGACTTCTAAAATCTTCATCTTCACATCAGACTATTCTTTGAATCAATGCGCTACTCGCACATCAATTCAAAGAGGGGCAAAATGTAACACCCCAAAATTGGCACCTTACAATTCTAATCAATTTTGGTGCATTTTCTCAT
>MU225678.1:975682-989460 GCA_018584345.1 Thuja plicata | reverse complement strand
TAGTGCCCTTTTGGTGATCTCTCCATCCACCTTCTTCCAAGCCTATTCCAAATTCAAGAACCCATTCAAGACTTGGTGTTGGAGATCTACAAGCAAGCGATTGAAGACATCCTACCTTTCTACATTCCACATTTTGAATCATACTTGTGGATCCAAGGATTCAAATCCGCTACAAGGACTTTTACAAGAAAGGTGAATTTAAGCATTTACTTTGTCTATTTTTGCAATTTCAATTGCATATATTTGAGGTTAATTCCAAAACTAGGGTTTGACCAAGGCAAACCCCTCCCCCACAACAAACAATCCTCTTTTTCTTGTAGGTACAGGTTCAGAATTGCAGATTTGAGACCAGATTTGGATACCCTTTTTGACTTTCTTTCGGATGGCGTGAACAGATTTTCTATCAGACTTGTGCAGGTTTGGGTCGACATTATTGGGTCAAGGTTGACATTTGTGGGTCAAGGTCAAACTTTTTCATAAGACAACATTGGAACGAAAAAAGATTTTTGGGTTTTGTTTGTCTCTACATTTTGGTTCGGGATCAACTGTCAGATTTTCCAAAAATAGTCTATAGACCTTAGAAAACAATATTCTTTGATCTAGAAATTTGTAAGGTTGGTTCTTCTTTCTATCCTTTTCAATTACTATAATCAAACATATTCTTTTAATCAATTAACAGAATTTAAGATCCCCTTCTTTGTTCTCTTTTCCAAATAGTTGATTCATTTGTGCATTAGCCCTTCTTTTGGGTTGATCAACTTGGATCTCCCATTTGTGCATTTGAGGATAAAAGAGGAACATCTTATCTTCTCCCTAATCACAATTGCAATATACAATCAATAAAATTCAATTAAATGTAAGGTAGGGTTAAGGAAATCAACATGCTCTAAGCAAGTCAAATAATAATTAACAATCAATCCCTTATATTTTAATAACCCCCCATTTCATACGTTACAACATCGTAGGAGAAGATGAGTTAGGAGCTTGATTCTCCATAGGATCATCACTAAGAGGGAGAGCATTAAGGGAATTCATATCATTTTCCGCTAATTTCTCATCACTAGAAGGAATCCCAATTAGAGGTAATGTATCAATAATGTTCTCTTCTTTCTCTAAAATGTCCATATAAGGGGAGTGTGTTTTAGAGAAAGAGTCATCATCATGTATGAATATGTCATCTATTAATAAATCACCCTATTGTATCAAAGCATCTTCACAAGGAGGAGATAAATCAATGTCTTTATCCAAGGGCTCATCCCAAAAAGTAGAATCACCCATAATGGCTTCATGAGGAAGAGAGTAATCAACATCCAAATCCAAAGGTTCATCCCAAATAGGAGGATTATCCTCCCTATCAATAAATTCATAAATCACTAAAGCTTGATCCTTAAAGGGGAAAGAAGGTAAATTATATTCTAAAGTAGGATCATAGAAAAGACATACATTAGGAGAAGAATTAACATCAATCCTTAACTCCTCTCTATGGTAAAGGTCAATTGAAGAGGTTGTGGAGGAGGATAAAATAGAAATAGGACCCATGGAGATCTCATTCGAACCATTTTCGTTCTCACTTCCATGTACCTCATTAAGGGATCTATTCTCTTGTACAATAAAATCTTCATCAAAGTATTCAAAACAAGAGTCATACATGTTGAACACACAAAAAAATTACAAGCATGTAAATGTTTTTGTGTTTTTAAAGAAATTATATATATATTTTTTTATGTATTTTTGGAATATAAATTCAAGACCATAAAAGAAAACCTACTTCTATATGCATGCAAGTTTTAATATGAAATGTAAATCTAACACCAAAGATAAAGAGTTGTCTATCGCGGGTTCACCCAAATGTAAGATAAGAAAATAGATAAGTTTGATTTTAGGGTTTGTTATTATCCTATCTTACATTTAAAATATTTTATTTTATTGATTGATTGTTTATTGAAATGTAGGGGTAAATAAAATACTCTCCTTCTATCCTTAGATATGAAAATGAAAGATCCAAATTAATTAACCCAAAAGGAAGGATCAATGCATAAATGAATCAACCATTTGGAAACAAGAATAAAGAAGGAATATCTTAAGTACCCATTTATTTATTTGAATGTGAAATAGATTTAGATAGATTGATAGGAGAAATGTATTAACCTTGAATATTGCATAGCCAAAGAATTATGTTTTCTGAAGCCTGTGTTGAGTTTTTGGAAACTCTGAGATTGGATCTGGAATGGAAACACAGAGATGAACAAAACCCAGAAATCTTTTTCTATTCTGGGACAGTTCAGATTTGTACCCTCAAGTCAATGTCACCATTTTCCAAAATTTCCGATTGCGCCCTAGGTCACAATCGACCTAAAAGGTCTTAGACTGAAATTCTATTTTCGGATCCTAGAATTTTACCGAAAAGGGTATCCGAATCTCTTTCCTGATTTGTTGTTCCAAACCTGTACCTGCAATAAAAATGGTTTGTTTGTTGGGGGGAGGGGTTTTCCTTAGTCAAACCCCAACTTAGGAATTAACCTTGAAATCAATAATGAAATAAAGAATTCTAGCAAGTAGTAGTAGTAAATCTAATAATGAAGCTATGATATTCAATAGATATGCAATTATATTTCAAATGTAAGTAAGTATGTAAATATGAAAGCTTGGACTAAATTAGAAACCATAAACCTCCATGTTTGTATACTTGGAATCCACCTTCAAGGGAGAATGAATGAGTCTTGAGGATGCACAAAGGATCTTGAAGGAAGATCACACCACCATGATGGCTAGATCTAGGGTTTGAGTGATGAATCTTGAATGTTTGAACCAAATCCGTTCAAAGGCTTGAAAGCTTGAATCCTTGATCTTCAATAGAGAACTTGAATGCTTGAGAGGAAGACTTGAAAACTTTGAAAGATTGAGAACATGTATAAAAATTGATGCTTGAATCTTTTTCTTGATGACTTATTTAGAGGCACTTGATCATACTTCCTTGGTTCTTCACGTAGAGAGCCTTAGAGAAAATGAGAGGAGAAAGCTTCCTTTTATATGAAACTAGGGCACAATATTCTAGAGAGGCCTACATAGGAGAATTAAATTCCAATTAGACCCATGCCCCTAGAAGAGGACCTATATTAAATATAATTTAAGAATCATCACTTCAGAACCCAAAACATCCGACCCGAAAATGGGAAATGAATTTTCGATGACCTCTAGTAGCTGACTGGCTTCCAGATTTGAAAGGAGACCCAGGTCAAGGTCAAGGTCATCCTTGACCTAGGTCAAGGTCAAGGTTGACCTTGACCTAGATCAAGGTTGAGTTTGACCTTGACCTAGGTCAAGGTTGAGGTCGACCTTGACCCAAGGAGTCAGGACCCCTGGAAAACATGCCAGATGGGATGGAAGGTGCCTGGAGAGGCCCAATCAGGGTCCTAAACAGGAAGAGAAGTGAGAGAGGATGAAAAAATGAGGGGAGAATGTGATAGTGATAAAAAACACCCCCTAAGGAGTGCTAAACATTCTTATCATGGAAGTGCTTCCATTTTAAGACGATACAAAAGGTATTTGTATCTACTAGAAAATAGATATCATCTTTATACTTCTCAACAATACCGATTGGGATTCTTTCTCTTAAGTGCATTTTTATTTGAAAATATTTAAAGTAACCCCACATAACCGAATAAAGTTATTTCCTAAATTCCTTATGCATTTATTAATCTGCATTACTACCGATCTATCCTTTGACCATGTAATAGAAGCTATTCTAGGAAAAAGATTATGTAAGTAAAAGAACATACATACCGAGAGTGATCCATATTTGAATGACTACTTCATATCTTTCTTGATCTTCTATATGTTCACAAAGAATTTAATCCTCAACATCTCACAAATTCATATTTTTCATCTTCCTTCACAATTATGTATGCAACATGAATAGCTCCACCAGGTACACTGTTCAACTGACTAGACTAATATACTATGTATCCTATCACCATTGAAGCAAATCTCACTTCCTTGTTAGATATATCCTTGGCAATCATGGCTTGGTGATCCTGTTTGGATTGGGTTAAACGAGTAACCAAATTTGCAGCAATATTTCATAGAGTAGGTGCTTCACTGGTCGCACAAAATCCAGTAACTTTGTTGATTAACTCTTTTGAAATCCTGTGAGGTTTGTCCAGCCAAATAAATTGATCATGTACTCTGCTCAAAACATATCTTATTCATTCTGGATGAAACTCATCAAGTATCTCAATAGGATAAGTGAAACCTTTTTGAACTAAATGCATATACTCATCTTTTACCTTCACATCATCGCTCAGCTTAAGAAAATCAATATAGATGTCATCAGTTCCAAGCTCTTCCAATTTACAGTGAATGAACGAATGAATGTGTTCAGTTAACAATACACCATAGTGTATCGAAGATAGGGCACCTATTGGATCATTTTCATTTTCCTTCATCGGGTGTAACTTGAATATGGGTCTTGGCTTATCAATGATGTTGACCAAAACTAGAGTATCCGTAAGGTTAACAATTAACAACAACAATGATTCGTGTAAGGATATTTGCAATTCAAGATATAACCTTGACTTCACTGATAAGAGTTTCCTGCGCAAAATCTTAGTCCACAAACAAAATAAATTCTATCTATGGAATGCGACCAAATAATCTTTAGTAAACTTTGTTAGAATGAAAAGTGATAAAAGAGTTTACTTTCTCATATATATAATGTTTGAGAATGTAGTCGTTAGACATAATAGTCAAGTAGTGCTTTCCATTGACCACAATGGTTAAAACATAACACTTGTCATATGCACACAAATTATTTTTATTCACTAACCAACATTAATTCACAAATAGGAATCTCAAAATGCATATGAATATTACCGCTCATGAATTTAGGGGATCAGTAAAATGATTTGAATTTAAGTTCCCCCCCTAAGAAAATAATATGCTTAGTTCACCGATGAATTCTCCACATTTCCTGGACCTGTGGAGTTCTTAGTTAACTCTGATGAATTCAATTCTCCTTTCCTCACCCATGTTTTCTTCATATCATTTCTTATTTCATTAGCATTAATAGTTTCCACTTCTTTAGAACTCTCGTCATTATTCACCGATTGACCTTTAGTATACTGTCTTTCTCTACATGACCTAGAAAGATGACCAACCTTGTTACAGACATAAAAAACCATACATGTTGGATTCCAAGGTAACATCTAACTGATTACCTTGATTGATAGGTCTTTGACTATTGTAATTGTAAAGGATAAATTTGGATGGTCTTTTAAATAAGGTTTTAACAATGGGGATTTGCATATAAAAGATACCCTATGCCATATTCAACCATTTACATTTAATTGTTATGATAAGGAATGTAAAGCTGGAAATTTTTGCAAAAAATAATGGAGTAAAATACCTACCTCACATCATAATAGATCTAGAAATACCCTTTTTATGATGTCTGTGTTGAGTTTCTAGAAAATCCGCAATCGGATCTAGAAAAGAAACGTGGAGACGAAGAAAACCCAGAAATATTTTTCTGATCTGGCTTAGTTCCAATTTTGACCCAAAAGTCAATGTCACCTTTGACCCAAAATTTCCAATTCTGACCTAGAACAAAATTTCAATTCTGACCCAGAATAGAATGTCGATTCTGGCCCATAATATCCAATTCTGACTTGCAACTCCTGAAATAGCACCTGCAAATTTCTGGAAAAAGGGGGTTTTGGGGTGGCTATATAGGGTTCTACCTTAGTCAAACCCCTATTTTGGTGGTTTCCACCTCCACTAATAGCCGAATTTAATAAAATTTATGTGTGTGCTACTCTTAGAAAGAGCTTTGAATGTATAATGCTAAGATTTAATCCTCTAGATTAAAACCCTAACATGAATTGAAAATGAGAAAGCAATGCATAGATTTGAATACGATAAAGAAAGCATACTAAGCCCTCAAGGCTAAAGTATTCCTATCAAACTCACAATCCATAGTTGCTACCCCATGATAGTATCTTTTGAATGCTTGAATATTGAAAATGGTAGATCCAAGAAGAAGGAAGGAAGGAAAAAAACATTCTTTCTCCAATGAAGATCCACAATAGATTGTCCACAAAAGTCTTGCATATATTAAGGCATCATCATATCTTTTCCTTCTATATCATCCTCTTGCATTCTTGCATCATCATGATGTCATAATTGTAATTGCATCATGTCATCTCATGATTTTGTTTCATGAAGAAATGGCGATAAAAGAGAGTGTTTATATAGAGATCTTAATGTAGACCTCCTAGGGAAATGCAAGGGAGCCAAATTCAAATTTATCCTTGAATTATGGTCCAATTACAATCACCAACCAAGGAGGGGATGTATTAATTCAAATATCAGAGAAAACACTTCTGCACTCGGACCCGAGGACCTATTTTTATGTTTAGAACCCTGATAAGCTCTGGATCTGAAAGTGGGGACCAATGCCTGATAGAGGTCAAAATCAACCTCGAACTTGACCTAGGTCAAGGTCAACCTTGATTCTAACCTAGGTCAGAATCAAATTCAACCCTGACCTGAGTTTTTAGGCAGGTCACCTTGAGAAATCTTCAAGATTCCCAGGTCAGTCAGGGACCTAGGAAGGTAAGAAAACACACTAGAGTGTTGGGGAGAGGCACAAAGGCCATAGAGGAGGTATGATGAAGATTAGGAGAACCAATACATAGGTTCTACCTAAAATAAAGCCACATAGAAGGAAATTAAGGAGGTTCCATAGTATCCTAACCCTAGTTGCATCTAGAAATGGTGAATTAAGTGCAGATGCATCCTAAAATTCAAATCTAATATGCAAGTGTACTAAATGAGGGTGATAAACCTACCAAAATGGAAGTGCTTCTATTTTAAGATGATACATTTATCCCCCACTTTAGCTTAGATATGACACTACTTGAGTGTGTAAGCTAAAGTAAAAAAACATCATAAAGTAAAAAGGATATAGCCAAGTCCTCAACGTGGAGATCCTACAAGAAACCGTTAGTACCTACAACCTGTAGCACACAAGGTTAATGAAAATCCATAGATAAACTAAGCCTTACTAGGATGAATTTGAGAAGTGCATAGAGCCCCTTATTCCCCCCATGTTTTGGCTTACTAATTCTTAAAGGTGAAATGGGCTGAAAAGGTTAGATCTATACACTGGATATGCAGTTTATTGAAAAGTATTTTCTGAAACCATTTAGAAGGATTCCAAACCTTCCTAAACCAATTCAAGATATTAGATATCTAAATCATGATTCCAATGCCACTGACGACACTGGAAACGGAGCTACCAAACTCAAGTTATGATGAAAATAGTGAATGTCTATCTAAATGCAGATGAAGGAAAAATTGAATTTAACCTAGGTAAATTCAAATGAAACCCTAATAAAACCCTAATTTGCAGCTATAAATAAGAGAAATAAACACTTACCTTCTCATTCTTACCGTTTGTAGAGTTTAGGAAAAGAAGCATAATTTTGAAGAGAGAAGAACTTCAAGCGAGCCGCATGGAGATACTGAGAGAGCGCCTAGCTAGTGGACAATGACTTCCTAAGGTAAGTTCTTTGTTTTGATATTTGTGATTGGAAAATTCATGTTTTCATAGGTAAGGTCAACCTTGACCCAAAAAGGTTGACCTTGACCCAGTTATGTTGATCTTGACCCTTTAAGGTTGACCATAACTGGGAAGGTCTCATCCTTTCTAGGGATAAGGTCGACCCTGACCTGAAAAGGTTGACCTTGACCTGGTCAAGTGGGTATTATAATTTCATGATGATAGAGTATTGATATCATGATATTTGTGCTTGACAGGATCTTGTCCATCTCTGAGAGCACCCCTTTGGAGGGCTATTGATGACTGTTAGAGAACTTATCTGAGCTATAATAGGATGAAATACATATATTGAGAGATAGGGGACTATACTGGGTAGCATTCCTACCACAGATGAAGTTCCATCGATCCATAATATTAGCCATGATAGAGAGGTGGGATGAGGATACTTGTTCCTTCCATCTTCCCTCAGGAGAGATCACGATCACACTAAAGGATGTGTATAGGATCCTACAACTTCCAGTCCGAGGAAAGCCTGTCAGACCGACAGCGCAGTGGGGTCCTACTGAGGCCCTTTTAGATGGGGAGTATTTTTTAGGATGAGGACCTAATTAGATTAGATCAATCTATCAGCCATATTATAAGGATTGACACCTTTGGTACGAAAAGTGATGTTGTGTATACTCGCTTTAGTTGTGATACCCAACACAAAGGGTACAGTCTTCTTAGCACTATTCACTCATCTTGTATGTAGGATAGAGGGTGACATGAATATCTTCTCATGGGTCCACAACATGTTAGCCCATCTCTATCATGAGTTGTGCCAGTTAGTGAGATGCCAGTGGGAGAGTCTTACAGTATGCATCGTGCTACAGGTTTGGATGTTTGAGCATTACACATGTACATGACCACAAGGTTTTCTAGTGACGGTAGATGCAAGCACATCGAGAGACTTTGCCTACCCAGTAGTAGATGTTTGGAAGTATGGGGATATCCTCTTTTGGAGGGTACGCTTTGACCGTATACCAGGTGTTGATGTGATATGGAGACTGTACTATCAAATGACAGAATGGCCAGATACTTGACACTAGCTGAGACACTCACAACAACACAAGATGCTAGAGGGTCCTACCAGTCATGCAGTGATGTCATATTACTATGATAGAGTGATGAGATAGTTTGGTCTGATACACGGGGTCCCCTGGATAGTACCTCGGTATGTATACCCGACTAGATACTATTAGAGACCCGACTCTATATGCTGACCTACAATAGAAGATATTGTAGATAGCGAGACATATTAGATTGAGGATACAAAGGTAGCTCCCGAAGTATCCTATTTAGGTGTTAGCAGAGAGTATATTAGATATTGGAGTCTACAGGGAACCCACCCCATCTTCCCTGAGGACTATCCCACAGGTGATCCAGGTCTCTCAGAGAGGACACACCGAGGTAGTGACATACTCGCGGAGGAGGAGGAGACCATCTCCAAGGGAGATCCTATGGAGGATGAAAGATAAGAGGAGAGAGAGGAATTTAGAGAAGAAGAGGGAGTAGGGGAAAGAGCAGAGGAGATGCCCCAGGGAATAGTATGGGTGTAGATGGGCGTGTGGTCTATGTTGTACCATTGAGATCACGATGACCTCCCCGCACGCATATAGAGACACCACCGCCTAGAACCAGACATAGCAAGTGGGGAGAGGGTAGTCACTCCATGTCCCCACCATCTAGATCCTTTGGTGATGCTCAGGAGGGAGATCCAAGTATGAAATATGCAATATATTAGAATATTTTAACTAAATGTTTTTCTAGAAGAAACTAAAAGATAAATATGCTTGAATTCTGCAACTAGCATAGCGGAGTGGAGGAGCTTTGTATCCGAGGTCCTGAAGGATACATGTATATCCTACCAACTGCCAGCTAGCGATCGAGAGTCCCTCATTAGACAGAGAGATCCCGATAGACATGCAGATGTTTTTGCATGCATCTAGCAAGAGCTAAGGTTACGCAAAGAGAGAGAGAGAAGAGAAATTGATGGCTGACCTCCAGAGAGCCCAGGAATGTAACTATGAGATGAGCATGTCTAGGAGCCACACATGGACTACCATACCAAGATCCTTAGCCTCACATCATAGATTAGAGAGATCTGGGAGCCACCGACCCTCAGAGTGTAGAGATAGAGATTGATAGACAAGGCACATGTTCCATATATGTATCAAACTCATATAAGTTTATACATGAAAAAATTTCTTTTGCCAATTAGTTCTATGATTGATTACTATATTTTTCACCAATACTCAAAACTTAATAGAAAGAAAGAATGAAATTATGTATGAATGTATTCAAATCACATAACTTATAAAAGAGACATAACTATTCTATAAGGAATACATAAATACACAAAGAAAGAATGATGTATTACGGATAATAACATTTGAGATGCATAATATTAATAGGTTCCTTAAGAGGGACACCATTCATATTAGAAATCTTATAAGCCCCTGAAGCAAAGTCCTCAATTACTATGAAAGCTCTAAGCCAATTAGGGCTAAACTTCCCTTTTTTGCCAGGCAAAGCATTCACATTCCTTTGATTTTCATATAAGACTAAATCACCCACTGAAAATGACCGTTCAATTACTTTATAATTATACTATTTCTGCAGTGATTTATGATAAGCCTTTATATGTTCCAAAGCATTTATTCATTGTTCATCCAACATTTCTAATTCCTGTAATAGTTGTTCCTGAAATCCTTGTCAATTATCCCATGAAATGAAACACACAAAGAAGGTATTTCTAATTCTAACGACATATTAGCATCAGTACCATAAACAATATTATAAGAAGTGCCCATGGCAGTATGAACACTAGTCTTATAAGCCCATAAATCATAAGTAAGTTGGGTATGCCAATCTTTCACATGCTTATTATTTGTTTTCCTTAAGATTTGTTCAATAACTTTATTTGATGCTTCAGCTTGACCATTAGAATGAGGATAGTAGGGAGTAGAAAATCTATGCTGAATATGATATTTCTCCAAGAATTTCATGACTTCTTTATTCCTGAAAGAAGTGTCGTTATCCGAAACTATCATTGAAGGAATACCAAATCGTGTTATAATATGATTAAGGATGAAATCACAAATAACATCCGTGGTAGTAGAATGGAGAGGAATAGCTTCCACCCACTTCGTAAAGTAATCTGTAGCTGTCAGGTTGTATGTATGTCCTTAAGAAGAAGCTGGTGAGATTTTCCCAATAAGATCAAAACCCCAAATACTAAAATGCCATGGAGAAACTTGATTACGAAGCTCATGAGAAGGAGCGTGAATTAAATTACCATGTTTCTGACACTGAGGACACTTCTTAACAAATGAAAAATAATCTTGTTCCATTTTTTTCCAATGATATCCCATTCTAAGAAGTTTATTGACTAAAGATTTCCCACCAAAATGTCCCCCACAAGAACCAGAATGAGATTCTGCTAAAGCTATCAAAATTTTGGTTCTACTGAGACATCTTAATAGTAAACCATTATAAGATTGTTTATAAATAATATCTCCCAAAATGATATAACATGCTACAAGCTTCCTAAAACGATTACACATGTTCCTTGTTGCTGATTCCAGAAAAGTACTATCTTTCAAAAAATGAAAGATATGTGAATACCATTCATCCAAATGCAAGTTAAAACAATAAACAATAACCTTATTAGAAATTGTAGGGTTTTTAAGAGTATGTATAGTAAATTGAAATTCTTCGGCATTAATCTCAAGACAAACCAAAGAAGCTATGCTTGCCATGGCGTCTGCATGTCGATTATCTTTCCTAGGTAAAGTCTGAATCGTATAAGAAGAGAATTGTGAGAGAATATCAAGAGCCAAATCTCTATATTGTGTCATTTTATCATTCTTAGTCTGATAACCTCCTTTGATTTGTTCAACAATCAATTGTGAATCCCTGTAGATTTCCAAGTTTTTAATATGAAGGGATGAAGCTGCTCGTAAGCAAGCTATAAGAGCTTCATACTCCACAATATTGTTAGTACAAGGAAAGGTCAATTTATATGACATAGGGATTAGTTTCTTTGTAGGAGGGACCAAGATAATGCCAACACCAAAACTTTTCTTACATCGAGAACCATCAAAATGTAATTCCCAAACATCCTCTTTCTTAATAGCTAGAATGCTCTCATCGGGGAATTCTATTGAGGTAACGCTTGTATCAGAATGAGGACAAGGAGCTTCAACTAAATAATCAGTTAAATCTTGTCCTTTCATTGAATTTTGAGGAATGAAATTAAGATCAAATTCCATAAGTAACATCACCCACTTTGCTAGACGGACAGAGAGATCATTCTTTGAGAAAAGGTGTTTTAGAGGATCAAATTTAACAATCACATTGAACTCAACATTCAATAGGTAATGCCTGAGTTTTTGACAAGCATAAACTAAAGCCAAGCATTGTCTTTCCAAATCAGTATATCGCATTTCATAATCAAGTAAAGTCCAACTAATGTAGTACATCGGTCTTTCCTTACCTTCACCATCATGTTGAGCCAACAACGTACTCACATCATTCAGAGTAGTGGAAGTTTATAGATAGAAGGGTTTATTAAATTGAGCGGGTTGTGAAATAGGAGGATTAGCAAGATAATCCTTAAATTTCTCAAAGGATTGTTTACATTCCTTATTCCATGAAAAAGTGGTATCTTTTCTAAGAAAGGAAGTGAAAGGAGCAGTTCTATTGGCTAAGTTAGAAACAAAGCAACAAATTGCTTGTATTTTTCCTTGTAAAATGTGTAAATGAGAAATATTCTTAGGAGGAGGCATGTTAACAATCGCATCAATCTTTTCAGTATCAAACTCTATGCCTCGCTTAGAGATTATAAATCCTAATAATTTACCAAAATCAACTCCAAAGGTACATTTCTTAGGATTCACTCTCATATTATAACTCCTTTTTCTTTCAATTATTTATCATAAAATAAAAATATGATCCTCTCTTTGTATAGATTTTGCCAAGATATCATCCACATAATCTTCCAAAATATTATGAATGTAATCATGAAAAATGAAAGTCATAGCATGTTGATAAGTTTATCCTACATTTCTTAATCCAAAGGGCATCATGACCCAAAAAAATATTCCCCAAGGTGTTATAAATGTGGTCTTAAGTTGGCATTCGATAGGAATAAAGATTTGATTATAACCCCAAAAACCATCCATAAAAGATAATAAAGCATGCCCCACTGTCGAATCCACAATCATATCAATGTTAGGTAATGGTAAATCATCTTTTAAGGATGTCTTATTTAAATCTTGAAAGTCAGTGCACATCCTTATCTTATTTCCTCCTTTAGAAACAACCACAATATTGGAAATCTATTCAGAGTAATCAATAGAGAGGATGAACCCAGCACCTAATAATTTTTCAATTTCGGCTTTAACTAATAAGGCAATGCCAGTAGTCATGTTTCATTATTTATGTTTCACAAGTTTAGCATTAGGTTTGAGAAGAATATTGTGAGTAACAATCTTAGGATCTGTTGGTGCCCAAAATGTTGAATTGGATTTCCTATGGACTTGCCAATCCAATGTTTGGAAAACCAATTGTTTTTGGCCAACTAACGAGAATGATCGATTATGATCCTCTTCCCCTGCACTTCTAGCTCTGCAAGACCAAGGCAGGTGAACCTTTACCTTAACCACTATCTACTATTTTAAGGCATATTATAGCAGATAATTTGTGTACAAAATTCAACCGATCTCTCAAGATGGCAAGTAGGCTTGAATAAATGAAATTGTAAGCAATATATCATAAACTGTAAACTGAAATACTTTAAGTAATTGAAAGAATGTTTAGTAAATATATATGTAAATTGAAATAAAAAGATAGATAAGATATCACAAAACTATAACAATGAATTGAATAACTATAATCAAAATAATTATTAGACCAGTACCTTATTCTATCACGGGCAATAGAGTCAAGATCATTCCAGTCTTATGTTCAACCTCAGAGACAGTTTTACAAAAAAACTTATCACTTCAAAGGTGTTATGGAATGTACATGCAACCTAAAACAAATTCTGAGATATTTCAAAAAGGTAATACTTCTCAGATGACAGCCCAATTGACCAGGGCATCAATCAATAGAATTTAACCATGCAAAATGAGAAAACCAATTGAAAATATAGACTATGAATCAAATCAGGAAG
>MU225678.1:957931-971740 GCA_018584345.1 Thuja plicata | reverse complement strand
TCAGCCTCTGTCAGCATCATCTTTGTAGCAGGTTGAAATTCCAGCATTTTCTAAAGGCTTCGATTAGTTAGTTCTATTTATTTGTGTCATAAAGATTCCTTCCTTTAATTTTTTTAGTATGGAGAAAATTGATTCTTGATAATGGATTGGGACTTCTAAATTCTCAAAATTTAGGGTACCACCAGAATATATACTCGACATATCCGAATATGTCCAAGCAAATATATCCTTATATTCAAGAAAGAGGGAAACCAATTGATCATGTTCATCTTGATTCAAACATTTCCCAATTTTGATTTTTTTTTTCAGAGTCATTCACATCCACTTGAACTTCAATAGTCTAAGTTATTAATAAATTACTTTGCATGAGAGAATCCATTGGCAAAGGAGAAATATCTTGTTCATCATGTTCTCCAAAATAGACTTCATTATTTAGACAATAAGGCTTTCTTCTTTTATGATGAAACGTAGGTAGATCCTGATAAGCCCCTAAAAATTTTTCTAGGGCTTCATCCTCAAGAAAAATATCCAAACTAGATTTTGATCCATGTCAAGGAAAAGCAAATTAACCAACTTCAAATGTCCACCACAGATGTGATTGACATTAAGAGGAAAAGATGATGGTTGTTTATAAGGATTGAATCCTAACCCATAAGTATAACCATAAACTTCATTATCCAAGGGCACTTGTATGCCTTGTTCATATTTACCACATCCTTTCCTATTGAATCATGATTTCTTGAGTAGATGATAACCAAAACCATATCTATCGACCATATAAGATTGAGTTAAAGGAGTGACATATGTCATAATGTCATAGCAATATGGCTTTATTATCTCAATTGTTTCTTCAAGTGAAGCAGCAACAAAGTTACTTTTTAATTCCTGAAAAAGTGGGGAAGGAGTAAAAACTTGTTTTTCAAACCCACTTTGTTCTTTCATAAATTCTAAATCATAAACTTTATATTCTCCCATAAAAGAAGGATTAAAGTCCAATGTTCCCCAATCATCTCTAGTTAAAGAAGAAGATGGAGTTTCAGCTTGTTTAACTTTGGGTGGTTTCTCAGGTTCCTTACTTGGTGGTATAGGTTCAGAAACCTTTAGCATATTCCAAATTTAGGCAAGGATTCGATGCATCATCCGAATGTAGTGTATACATCAGATTGTTATAAATGAACCTAACCTTACGATGAAGAGTAGAAGGAACCACATGCATAGTATGTAACCAAAGTCTTCCTAACAAAAGGTTATAATTGAGAGGTCCAGGAATAACATGAATAGGTATATTGAGAAGAACTGGACCAACCTTAATAGGTAGCATAATAATGACCAAAGTTTTCTTTGCGATATTATCAAATCCATGAATAGGGATATTATCCGGTTGAATAGTTGTAAGATCGGCCTTAATTTCCTTAAGCATATCCATGCTACAAACATTAAGCCCAGATCCATTGTCAATTAATGTTCTACAAATGATACTATGATTAATAGAAACAACAACCATAAGAGGATCATATTGATTATGCACCTCAACAGAAGGTAAATCATCATTGGTAAACACAATAGGAGGTACAAAAGGCATAGTATGCATGCACTCCAAAAATAAATTGATATTCTCTTGGTTAGGAGGCAGAGCAGGAAGAGTAGATAAAGCTTTTTACAAAGCCTCATGATATGTAGGTGAAGTTTGAAGCAATTCCCATAAAGATATCTTAGCTGGAGTAACACGTAATTTCTCAAATAAGTCACACTCCTTAAAGGAAGAAGGTAACCTAGGTGTTTGAGGAAGCACGAGTTGAGAAGGAGGTAAAGAACCTGGAATAGTAGGTTGAGGGTTATTCTGTCTATGATAAGCATGTGAAACAGAATCTGTGTTATCAAAGAAATCCAAAGGATCTCTAGGTTTACCCTTAATAGTTATTTGAGGACATCCTTTTACCATCATCAAAGGTTTAGGAAATAAAATTATAGGTGCAACAATGTTGCAAATAGTGGAACATGAAGGTAACCATGCACACACCCTATGGTAAAGGTCAATTGGAGAGGTTGTGGAGGAAGATGAAATAGGAATAGGATCCATGGAGATCTCACTCAAACCATTTTCATTCTCACTTCCATGTACCTCATTAAGGGATCTATCCTCTTGTGCAATAAAAGCCTCATCAAAGTATTCAAAACAAAAGTCATACATGTTGAACACATAGTAAAATTACAAGCATGTAAATATTTTTATGTTTTTAAAGAAAATTTGTAATTTTTTTAATATATTTTTGAAATATAAATGCAAGATCATAAAAGAAATCTACTTCTATATTCATGAAAGATCTAATATAAAATGTAAATCTAACACCCAAAAGAAAAGAGTTGTCTATCGTGGGTTCACCAAAATGTAAAGGATAAATTTGGATGGTCTTTTAAAAAGGGTTTTAACAATGGGGATTTTCATATAAAAGAGAACCTATGCCATATTCAACCATTTAAATTTAATTGTTATGATAAGGAATGTAAAGCTGGAAATGTTTGCAAAGAATAATGGAGTAAAATACCTACCTTACATCATAGTAGATCTGTAAATACCCTTTTTCTTATGCCTGTGTTGAGTTTCTGGAAAGTCTGCAACCGGATTTGGATAAAAAATGTAGAGACGAAGAAAACCCAAAAATATTTTTCTGATCTGGCTCAATTCTAATTTTGACCCAAAAGTCAATGTCACCTTTGACCCAGAATTTCTAATTCTGACCCAGAACAAACTGTCAATTCTGACCCAGAATAGAATGTCAATTCTGGCCCAGAATGTCCGATTTTGACCTGCAACTCCTGAAATAGCGCATACAAATTTCTGGAAAAAGGAGGTTTTGGGGTGGCTATATAGGGTTCTTCCTTAGTCAAACCCCCATTTTGGTGGTTTCCACCTTCACGAATAGCCGAATGTAATAAAATGTATGTGTGTGTTTCTCATAGAAAGATCTTTGAATGTATAATGCTAAGATCTAATCCTCTAGATTAAAACCCTAACATGAATTGAAAATGAGAAAGCAATGCATATATTTGAATATGATATAGAAAGCATACCAAGCCCCCAAGGCTAAAGTATTCATACCAAACTCACAATCCGTAGTTGCTACCCCATGATAGTAACTTTTGAATGGTTGAATGTTGAAAATGGTAGATCCAAGAAGAAGGAAGGAAGGAAGAACTCTTTCTTGCTCCAATGAAGATCCACAAAAGGCTTGTATATATTAAGGCATCATCATATCTTGTCCTTCTATATCATCCTCTTTCATTCTTGCATCATCATCATGTCATAATCCTAATTGCATCATGTCATCTCACGATTTTGTTTCATGAAGAAATGACGGCAAAAGAGAGTGTTTATATAGAGATCTCAATGTAGACCTCCTAGGGAAATGCAAGGTACCCATATTCAAATTTCTCCTTGAATTATGGTCCAATTACAATCACCAACCAAGGAGGGGATGTATTACTTCAAATATCGGAGAAAACACTTCCGCACCCGGACCCGAGGACCTATTTTTAAGTTTAGAACCCTGATAAGCTCTGGATCTGAAAGCGGGGACCAACACCCGACAGAGGTCAAAATAAACCTCAACCTTGACCTAGGTCAAGGTCGACCTCAATTTTGACCTAGGTCAGAGTTGAATTCAACCATGAATTGAGGTTTCAGGCAGGTCACCTTGAGAAATCTGCAAGATTCCCAGGTCAGTCGGGGACCTAAGAAGGTAAGAAAACACACCAGAGTGCTAGGGAGAGGCATAGAGGCCATAGAGGAGGTATGATGAAGATTAGGAGAGACAATACATAGGTTCTACCTAAAAATAAATCCACAGAGAAGGAAATTAAGGAGGATCCATAGGATCATAACCCTAGTTTCATCTAGAAATGGTGAATTAAGTGCAGATGCATCCTAAAATGCAAATCTAATATGAAAGTGTACTAAACGAGGGTGCTAAACCTACCAAAATGGAATTTCTTCCATATTAAGATGATACAGTAATCATATGACCACTAGTTTTTGATTCTCTCCCTACACTCATTAGATCTATGTCCAAACTTGTTGAAATAGTAACAAAATTAATGATACATATTTAAATTATCTAACTCTTACTAGACCTTATATTTCTTATAGTGCAGGTTTAGTTTCTACATTTATGTCTAAACCTCAACAAACTCATTTTAAAGTTGGAAA
Source organism: Thuja plicata (assembly GCA_018584345.1). Lineage (NCBI taxonomy): Eukaryota > Viridiplantae > Streptophyta > Pinopsida > Cupressales > Cupressaceae > Thuja > Thuja plicata. The sequence goes on along the minus strand of MU225678.1, from coordinate 967,533 downwards.
GATAATTTTAAGGTATATTAAAGGCACTATTGATTTTGGTTTATTTTTTATACAAATTTTGATTTTACTTTAAAAGGACTTACTGATCCAGATCTAGGAGGAGATCCCAATGATGGGAAATCTACTTGTGGATATTGTTTCTTTGTTGGTTCAGGTGCCATTTCTTGGAAAATTAAAAATGAACATTCTATTTCTCTATGTTCTATTGAAGCTGAATATAAAGTATGTACTAATGCCTCTAAATAAGCTTTATGGATTAGTAGATTACTTGAAGATTTGGGTCTTCCTCAACATGAGCCTACACCTTTGTAATTGTGACAACCAAAGTGTCAGTGCATTGGAAAATAATTCTATTTTTCATGTAAGGAAAAACATATTACTCTCCAAAATCACTTCATTAGAGAACAAGTTGAAAACAAGAAAGTGTCACCCATCTATTGCAAGGGGGAAGATCGAGTTGTTGATATTTTGACAAAGCCTCTTTCTAAAGAGAATTTTCAACTTCATTGTAAAAATTTGGGGTTGATACCCGTTGATGTAAACTCCCCCAATTAAGATTAATGGGGGGTGTTAGAATATTTAATATTTCCTTGGTTGTATTTATTTAATTTAGGATAAACCAATGTATCCTACATGTATTTTGTCCTCTAGTACAAATAGGAAGACATGTCATTTCTTTGTAATTCCTTTATTAAGAAAAATAGTTTATCCTCCTTAAGAGGATGTTGCCACTTTGCACACACCTATTATGAATGATGGTATTCATAGATTTGTGAGTTACTTTGTAACTCCTCTCCTCATCTCTATTTAAGAGACGCGCCTCTCTCTCATTTCAACATTATGTTGTTATTGTAAATGACTCTCTCTCTCTCTCTCTCAAAGGGATTTTTGTTTCCTTTTTCTCTTTCAAAACTTCTTGTCTCCTTGTCTTGGCTCTTTTGGTGATTGCTCCAAGTTTATGAATTTCTCATGGTAAAAATATTCTCTTCAGTTAAATCTCTTGGATTATTGTTCATTTCTTTTCTCTTGATTTTATCCTTTCACTTATGGCAGATCTTCGTTGGCTTACTCTGTTTTGCACTTACTTTATCATACCTCACATCAACATAAGGTAGTAAAGAACTCCTATCACCATTTCTTATATTTCACACAATTAATTTAATTTTGTCACAAGACTTCATCTGGTCAACTACCCAAGTTTTCAACTTGTTCAATTTATCCCTCATGTTATCATATACCAATCAGTTATCAGATTTACCTCCAAGATCATTCATCAAATCCATATCAAGTTTTGTATTTTGTTTCTCTGGACAATAACTTTTCACAATGCTCAGATTCCTTGCAATTTTCCCCTCTGTCTCATTTTAGGGAACCAAAGTAAACTTTTGTCCATCCTTCTCTATGGTGACCAATTTACTTCTGCAATCATGAATAGATCCTCTATCAAATTTCCAAGGTCTACCTAATAGAACATGACAAACACTCATAGACACCACATCACACAATACCTCATATATGTATGGTCCAATGTTAAAGTTCACCAAACATTGCTCTTTCACCTCCACCATATGTGTTGGTCCCACTGGGGGGGGGGGCTGAATCAGACCAAATCAAATCTAAACACTTAAAACTCAACTCACTAATTCACTTGGTAACGCTGGATACAGTAATAACCGATTTGCCAAATACTTAAATAACTTAAACAACCATACATCTCATGATATGCAAATCAATAATTCAAACTTAGTAAAGACAAATGTAACTCATTTGACACCATATTTAACGAGGAAACTCAATTTTTGAAAAACCTCTGTGGAAATTGTGACCCACAAAAAAAATGTACCTTTCTGAAGTACGCTCGATTAAGAACTTATCCTATTAAAGATTACAAACACATTTGCTAAATGTGACCCTGTTAATGGATTTTTGTCAGATCGGTTAAGATCTTCACGCTGTTAGGAGTGGCCTTGCTAGAGCTAGGATTTAAAAACTCACTTGGAATGTCACCTATGTCTAGGATTTACAAATAGGACTATTAAAAATCCACTCGGTTAAGAGATTTTCTCTGTTACAAATGATAATAAGAAATAGTAAAACTTTGATCTGTAAATATAGAAACTACCTTTTTCTTGTGTCAGATCCTTTATGCTCACATGATTAGTGGCATCACATACTCCATTTGTCTCTATTTCAGACTGTAAATTCTTCTCTTTCTTCTTATTTGTTCTTCTCGGTAACTCTATTCTTTAGCTTCTTCTACTTCTTTATTCAATTCGCCGACATCATAATCTATGTTAATTTCTCATCATTTATATAGACATACTTTTTCCTCCTAATATCCTTTCTTAGGTTTTCCATCATTTGTGCTCAGTCGTTCGATCATCTTCTTCATAAATCTTAACTTGGTAAGACATTTCACTTTTATCTCATAACTTGAACTTTTCTTGGAACTCACATAATTAGGTTTAACCACTTGATCTTTGCCTTAGATCTTCTCATTGAATTTTATCACTCCTAGATCTTCTAACAAACTTCCTTTAATTCTTATCTCCATCCAGATCATCATAGCCTTGTATTAAATTCAATCTTATCATCATTTATAATCAATATACTGTACTCGGTAATAGATTTGCAACTCGATAACTAACTTCGTTCACTACTCAGTGCTCGGTAACTGAAAACCGATCAACACAACTCTATACCGACTGACTCGGTCTAGCTCGGTAGAGTAAATCTTTTCAGTCATAACTTAACTCTTTGCAATTTCCAACTTAATCAATCAAGTGTACGAACTTGATACCATCAAATATATAGTAACAAACAACTATATAACCATTACTTAATCATTGTCTGATCTATATTCATCACCCATTTCACTTCTCCTTCGTATGATATGGTAACTAAATAAAAATTAGTAAATCAATTGCTTGACATCAATGACAAAATAATAACTGATCTAACTATTTCTACAAACATGAATACTCAATATAATTTGGTCTTCATCATCCCCATTAGTTAATCAACAATATGTTCATCTGAAAACCAAATTATCCCATAAGGACAAGGATTTTTAAGCATATTCAAACCAAGCTTCTGTACCATCTCTTTTGATACCAAATTATCAGTACTACAACCATCCACAAAAACATTACAACATTTACCTTCAGATTCGCAAACAGTCCCAAAAATATTCCTCCTCTGTATAGGTTCAACTTCCCTGTTACTCAACATGACTCAGCTAAGCATAACAGATTCTACAATCTCATGTTCTGCTACATTTTTCAAAAATTCATCAGTAGTATGCTCCTCATGTGCCACAAGATTCTGTCTACCCAAGTTTTTACTAGATCCTTATGGTGTAGGGAACCTCTCTATTTGATGTTTTGGTGTTGTTTAGGTTTGGTTAAGGTGTTTTTGTGTGGTTTGGAATAATATCCAATGGGTTGGATGCAATGGTGAATTGACTTCATGTTTGTAAGAGCCTTGGGGCTCATTAGGGGTTTTAGGGTCATTTTGGTTTAAAAAGTGAAAAGTTGATATTTTAATGTAATTTTGGTTTGAGGGTTGTCTTAGGACCCTATATACACTATCTAAGGTCATGAAAGTCAAACTCACCCATCGAGTTGACAAGGAAAGTCAAAATGCACAAAGTGCAAAAAGTTGCTCGAGTAACTTTTGCAAGATTTTGCAAAATGTAGTTGGAATTGTTGTAACTACCCCATGCTTGGTATATGATCATGGATTCAATGTTTTGGGATGGTTAAGGAGATTTTGGATTGCAACACTTATTTCTAACACCTTTGTACGGATGAATGTAACTGTTTATTAGCATTCTACATTGTTTCTTTGCTATTGTACGGCTGTGTATAGATTGCCAGAGCAGATTGGGTCCCATGGAAATGGACTGACTTCAATTATCTTTCATCTACATTAGATATTTTTCTTTGAAGTTTAGTAGGTGTAAAGTTACAAGTTTTTGTAGTTCACTGGTCTAACAGAGACAAAACAGTGCTACCTAGTTAGAAATGGCTCTACCCTAAAATCCCACAGGTGGAATTGACTGAAACTATGGGGGAAGTAGGGTTAGAGTCTTTAGATAGGATTTTGTTTTTCCTTTTTGTTTTTTCAGTGAATTTACTAGGCCAAGAAGGAAGCCCTATGGCTGACTGGTGAATCCAGGTGAGCCAGGATAAGGAGAAGAAAGAATTTTAGCAAGCACTCATAACCTTTTGGGAAAGACTTGATGGAATTTTCAGATGCCCTAGTTAGTATCCTAAGAGGATTAAAAGGTGGAAGGAGGTGAATCAAAGATTGGAGATCATTTTGTGAATTATTTATGCTGACTGGTCCAAAGGCCTAATTAATAGGCTGAAATCTAGGGCCTGCAAGAAACTAGGGTTATGAGAACTTCCACAAGTCAAGGTTTTGGATTCTGATAGTGTTGGTGGATACCTTGAATATTTTCAAGGTCTTGTGTGGGGTCATTTTGGGATTTTGGGAGTAATAGACCTAAAACTATGAAAATAGACCTACTAGGGAATTGGCAATCAGGCCTCCCAGTGAAATACAAACCAATTGGATTGGTAGAGAGTCTTGAAGTATTGGGATGAGTTTAGAATGACCTAGGATGGGTCAAGAAGGTTGATAGGAGTCTTTTTGAATGTGTGGAAATATCCTAAGAAGAGATTTCACATTCTAGGTGGAGTTCTAGTGGAGAGACCTAGGTATTTGGAGGGCTAATTGGATTAGTCAAGCCTAGAAACTTTGGAATCTTCCAAAGACCAACTATACCTTGGAGGAGAAGTTGGTAGAGAGGGTCTTGGAGATCCTATTGGATGGAAGATCCAACAAAGAAAAACCATTGGATTGTTGAGTTAGACCAAGGAGTATCTTGGAGTGAGGAAGAAGACTAGGTTGTCAAACCCTCTACATCACCTTTAGAACATTGAAAATCCCTATGTCCTATGCCACCACATTTGAAACAAATAACTTTGAATTCCTTGCTACCATTCCCTCTCCTAAATGTCTTTTGATCAGTTTCTACCTCAATGATTTGTTTCTCCTTTCTATTTCTACTTGCTTTCTTCTCTCTTCCTCTAGAATTACCTTGTCTTCTTTTTAGCTTATCTTCTACCCCCGATTCATAATAATAAGCATCCTTTACTTTATAAATCATCAACATGATCATCTCATCCTGAATATTAAATCTCAATCCATTAACATACCTAGCCACCTTCTGCTTAGATATCTCTTGGTGTCCAGATCTAATTTTCATCTTATAGAACTCTTCAGTGTAATCCTTCACAATCATGTCCTTCTGCTTCAAGTTCTGTAGCTTCTTGAACAATTCTAATTCATAGTCCTCTTGAATGAATTTAGCTTTTAATCTAGAAACAAATACCATTCATCTAGTGATCTTAATTTCACCTTTCTCCTTTCTATATTTCTATAATTCTTTCCACCATAAGGAAGCATGAACCTTCAGATTAGTCTGTGATAATCTAACCCTCTTCTGATCTTTGATATCTTCAAGTTTAAAATAATCTTCTAGTTTACCAATCCAGTCTATAAAATCCTCACGATGCAAAGAACCAGAAAAAGTGGAAATTTCCATCATATGACTTTTACTTACTTGTGTCATAACTCTCAACAATCTTTCTTCATCTGTAGGGATTTCAGTATCTATAGTCTCAAGATATTCAGTAGCTTCCTCATATTCCTCCTTAGTCTCAGGCTTCTTTCACAATCCATTCAATACATTTTGGATCTCATTACTCATCTCATTTTTGAAGTCCTCTATCATTTGTTATAATCTCCTAGGGTTCATTCTTTTAGGTAGAATCTCTCCAATCCTTAGGTGCAACTGTCTCAGCTTGACGATTTGGCTACAAGGATTCAATTTCCGAGCTCACTTAGAAATCTATTGAACACACTCACATTCTGCCTCCTTTTAGTGACCGGTTCACAAATGGGATACCTCAACATTTGATACAAAGTTCTCAACTAGAAACAATCTCCTATGCAATTTCAGGCTATATCCAAACTCGACCACCCCACAACAAAGTCAACTAGGGCTTTACCAGCTCAGGAAATTGATCTGTTAACATAAGAGCATCAACCATGCTCTGATACCACATGAGGTAGTTATAGCGGGAGTTTCACCAATGTATATGGTCCAAACCATGAAACAAAAGTCAACATAGAAGAAACAACCAACTTTGAGACAAGAAAAGACAATCAAGATGTTATGTCAGATCCTCGCATTATCCAGAAGTCAAATATTTAGATCACATTGGCCTGCAACATGCAGATTATGTAACGCCCCGCCAGGGAACCCAAGAGAGATTAACCTAAACATATCACTATGTGTGCTGAATAATTTTTTTTTTAAAGTTAACATAAAGAAACATACAATCATGCGGAAGCGATTACCATTTATACACATGTCTTACACTCACATAGATTACACGACTCAAGGGTCCCATGATGTTGAATTACTTAAAGAAAAACACAACTAACGATACGACAAAAGATTCCATCTGATTAAATATAACAAATACAACTTACATCACAATAATTACTAACCTCATGGATAACCATGAAACCACCATAACTCACATCCACTGCACATGTCGCAGGGTATGTAGTAATCACTCTGAACTACTTACTATTACAATTTCCAGATTAGGTATCACATGCGATACTCTAATACAAGATATACAATAATCAAATTACATAATAAATGATGAAGGAACATAAAGAGCTCATCTGCAAGAAACCATCAAGCACCTGGTAAAAGGACGTCGAATCTCAATGGATAAAGAATCACTACCACCCGTCCGTGTGGAACCACAAAGGTCCACCCCACCATGCTGAGGAGATAACAACATATCCCAATCGGATATCCAAAACCAACAAGGCATAACCATTAAGCAAGGGATCCTGATAGCGCTCTACTCCGGTGTACTAATCATCATAAAAGGTAAGAATCACTAATCCATAGGCAACTGACAATGTAGGAAATCTAGCATGTGTATAGGAAGGTGTCATCATGTAGGTCTACCCTTAAGTTTAGCCTAGATAATCACAATGGATTTCGGCACCCAAGTGACCATACACGGAGCTAATGTCCTCTCATACTGACAAGACCCACTAACTATGTCAGATACCTCGCAGGGAAACTAACATCTTCTCCAAACCATCTTAGCCTATACTAGCACTCAAGCATGGGTGAGGGCATATCTTATTAATACATTTTAATCTCTCAAATATGTCTTTAATTATCACTTATTAAGAAACTCTACAATAAGCAACCCCAGTAGTCTCTTACGGACACGGAAATTATTGCAAGCCACCTCCTACTACACATATAGGTAACCTACCCTAGGCTTAGAAATCCTAACAGATCTAGCATAGGTCGCAACCCTAGTGTAACCCAAATCGGTATCCCGTACAATAGGAACAATCACACATAGGTACACATACAGGTACATAATCGAAAGGGTCATCATGGTAAGTTTAGGGTAATAGCATAGAGCACACACGTCATAAAGTAACTGAAATAATAATTACACCCCCCCAGCCTCTGTATACACCCTAGGTCATCTAATGCCCTCCAAGTAACAACATATACGAGCACAAGAGAACACACAGATGCATAAGAATCAAAACGTCCTAAAGGACTGAAAAATGAACATAAGTAGATCAACACTTTCAGTTAATCAAATAGGAATATTAATTAAAACACAAGTCCGTCAACACAATTGTCCAAATCAATTTAACTAACATTCCTAACTGCCAGTCCATAGTACCCGTCCTCTTAATCCATCAAGCATGGATAAATCCAATTATTAATAGATTATAGTGTATAAAAAAATTGATCTATAATAAAATATAATGTGAAACGTTTAATTATAAATTAACTATGACATGCATTAATCTTATTAAAGTCCCTATGTTTCAAATTAATTTAAATGCTCATAAAATAGGTTACATTAAATTAATCACCATAACTTAATTAAATTAATAGCAAATATTTAAATGTCCATAATTAACACATCTTACTCCAACTTGACCAACAATTAACTATCTATTTAAGCATCTATTAACAATTAAATAAATAGATTTGATTAATTATTAAATCATATATAAATTTAATCCACAAATATATATGCTAATAATACATATATTAAATTAATAAATATATAAATTAATAATTACACATTAATAATTAATAAATTAAATAAACTAAAATCAAATTAAATTATAAAAACAAATCAAATTTATTTCTTTTTAAAAACAACATTTTTTTAAATTATAAAACGCCATTGAATGGGGGGGACCCACGCGGGTTCCCACCCCCAGCGCAGTGTGTGCTGTCCTCTAAGGACAGTGGGGGGGGGGCGCAGGGTACCCTCCCCCTGCGCCATTGTGCACTGTCCTATCAAAGGATAGGCGGTGGGGGGGGACCACCACCCTCCCCATACGCCACTTTTAAATAAAGTTTTTTTTTTTTATTAAAAACAAAGCTTAAGCGCTATGCGCTAGCTTTTAAAAAATATATATTATATTTTTTTTTTAAAGATTTTTTTTTTTAATGTAAATAAAATTTGCATTCCCCAAAAAGGGGTTTTTTCTTTATTTTATTTTTTTTAAGCACATTTCCGAAAACGGAAAGAACAAGAAAAGGGTTTACTTTTATTTTTACTTTTTTCATTTTAAGAAAATTTTCTCACCAGTCTGTACTTTTACAGAGAGTGAGTTTTTCCTCAATGATTTAATTTTTCCATTGCAAATACATAAGACTAGATATTTATTTTTATTTTACTATAGTTATGACTATAGAGGGTTTGATTTTCTTGATTTTTAATGAGTTCTAAAAGAGATAAAAATACGAAATTCGGACAGCATGTTTGCAATATAACAGGGATTACATATTCACGTAATAATTGATCTGAGCTTCTCAAAAACTCTGAAATCACAAAATACCAAGCATCCATAAATTTAATTTTCTCCTATAGTATATACTATACAAGGAGTTTAATTTTCTCATTTTCTAAGAGATTTAAAGGGAATTTCTTCCCGAAATTTTGACAGCATAACCCTACGATGCTAGGATTATAGAAAGTGATAGAAATAGAGATTTAGGGTTTCTAGAAACACCCAAAAGCATAGAAACATCTATAAGCCAATCAAAGACTAAATCTAACAACATGCATTAAAACATCACTGAAAACCTCTGATCTACAAAATCAAATCCATACAAGGCAAATGAATCATACCTTAAATCCAATGCTAGAAACTGAGCAATGTGGCTTGGATGATGAGAGAAAATATGAAAACCCTCAGGTCCAATTCAACCACAGATATGGCACAACGTAGATCCGAACACACACACACGCAAGCAATAGAAAACCTGAAACCTTGAAGCAATCAAGATCCACAACAATCCACTATTTTTCAAATATCCTCAAAACACCAAGAGCTCTCCAATTCTCAAAAACCTGTTGTGAGAGAATGAATGACCAATTCCCCCTAAAGAGATCCTAATTCCCCAAAACATGCAAAGGTGAATGACAACTCTCAAGTCCAACCCTAGTTTA
>MU225678.1:943253-957676 GCA_018584345.1 Thuja plicata | reverse complement strand
CAAAATATTCAAATATTTCAATTTAATTAATTATTTAAAATAAACTTAGGATATAATTAAATTATTAATTCAACTATAATCCATTAATCACAGAATATGGAAAAACACTCATTAATCCAAAAATCACTTGAAAGCATAATCAAGCAATACACACGCAAACACAAGAGAGAGGGTATTCGAATTCTGTCAACCTAGACAAATCCGAATAAGGTAGTCATACTGAAACTCATCCTACATTAGGACGATTAGGCTTAGGTTAGGGTTTTGGATCTGTATGTTACCTCCCCTCTTTACCATTGAGATGAATATTTATGGGCACGCTCACTCCTGCCAATTCAGGGAAGACGATGCCCTGTACCTGCAATCCTGTCACCAAAAGAACACACATGTACATACATAATATAGTAACACAAACAATGATAGGGATCGGTCGAACGTGTGGCTCTCGCCGAAGCAAGTAACTACGTCTCCGTCCTCTACCACAACAACACATCAACAAGTACATTCACATATAAGACAACCATACACATGCAAGTATGGGATAAGTACATCATAATCTGAAATCGACAAATAATAATCAACATGATAACATCATCACATCTATCTATGCATAAGGTAAAATCATAACATCATTAACAAGTATCATCATCAAATGAAATAATATCAGCTCACATGAAATGTGGCCTAAAAGAATTCGGCCAAACACCTGGAACCAATGCCTAAAAGTATGGCATTACAAACTAAAAAGCAACACAAGAGTGGGTATTACAGATTACAAAATTTTGACATACATGCCTAATTACAATATACAATAGATCTAAACCCTAATTCTAACCTCCAAGGTTATCTCTTGAGAATTCCTCTCAAAAATCCTAAACAAATATTAAAAGCCCCCAATATATAATCAAACAACGCATTAATTATTTTAATCTTAAAATTGGGCTAGATCTACATTAATATTGTATTTTACATAACATTAGATCTTCTAGTTTTAATCACACATATTTTTCATTTCCCTTTCATTCATTTCTTCAATGAGCATTGTTACTTTGAGTCCTTCATATAGTATTTCGGTTAGGAGAAGCTATAGACATATGGGTTCCTTTAATCCCAAGCCTTCTTTCTTTCTGAATCTTGGTGAGACCAACATGCATAACCATGAAATTTCTCCATGTCTTGTGAAAAATTCTTCCCACTCTTCTCATGATGAAGAGGAATCCCTAAGAGTTTCTCTTAAGAAAATCCAAAATCTCTCCATGGACATGGAAAAATTTGAACATTGGTTAAGTTAAGAAAAATCTAATCTTGAATATCTAGCCTTGATTGGTGGTTTAAAGAAACACATCTGGAAAATGAGTAACATGGTATTGATTTCCTTCGTTCCTTATCCCAAATTGTTTATAACAATGTTAATCCCACTCAAGAAGTTTCTCAAGAGATAAGATACACTCAACCTCCTCCTAGTGTTGAAGATTCCAATCCTATTCCCACTTCAATTCCCTCCATTTCTACTTACGCTCCACCTATCATCACAAATTCCTTTTAACCTTCCAATCCTATTCATATGATCCTTCCTAATCCTAGTTCTCTTCTTTTTCCTTCAAGTATGCCAAGTGTTTCATTGCCTACAATCATGCCCACTTATCATAGTGTCCCCTTTTCATATCCCACCATTACCCGTATGTCCAAAACTATGCCGAACACTTCCAACATATCTCTTCCTACAGTTCATTCTAATGATCCTACCATCAATAATCTAGCTCAAACTATTTCTTTGCAACAACAAATTGCTTCTTTAACGCAATCCAAATTTAAGATTCCTACATGTGACATTGCTAGTCCTTTGTCTTTAGACATCATCCATGTCATTATCCCACACTACATGAAGATTCCTCATCTTGAGACTTTTAATGGCAAGGGTGATCCTTTGACTTATGTCAAAACATTCCAAACATTGTGTAGTGATTTCTCTCATGATCAAAGGTTTATGATAAAATTGTTCACTAGGACCTTTTGAGATAAGGCCTTACAATAATTTTTTTCACTACCCTGTTATTCCATTGATTATTTTGACAAGATTGCTAATTCTTTTATCCAAAAATTTCAAAACAACATTGGTCCTCAAATCTCCTTAACTGATTTAATGCATTGTAAAAATGGTGTTAAATAAAAAGTGACTAATTTTATTGGTAGATTTAACCATTTGCATGCTCAGATTTTTGCTTTCAAAATTCTCTTCCTTTACTCAACTTTGTGTAGTACTTCATAATTATAAAATTCAAGTGAGTCAATTTGTGACTGACACTCCAATAGATCATGTTGATAAGAGTGATGCCGCCTCCAAAAATTTTAACAAATTTTAGAAATAAAAGAACTTCATAAAAATCAACACATCCAATAGTGTTAACGAACAGGTGGCAACAACATCCAAAGGTGTGGCTCCTTTGTCATCTTATTTTAAACCATCTTGCAATTTTACACAACTTTCTAAATCTTTGCATACTATGATTAATGCTAAAATGTTAACACTTCCTTCTATCAAACTGATTGATCCTTCCAAACCTTTTCCAAAGTCCTTTAACCAAAAATCCTTTTGTCAATACCATCATCAGCCTGGACATGATACTAATTTTTTTTTTCATCTGAAATCTGAGATACAAGACCTTATTGATTCCAATGCTATATATGTTGAAGGTGTCAATGATCAAGGAAATAAATATGTAGCACCTCCCAACCAAGATTTGCAAATTTATATTAATCCTTTTCCATCTCATACCACCAACATTATTGAGCTAACCAAACCTTCGTCATCTTCTCAACCCGTTGAGTATCAAATGGAAACTGTTGATCCCAGTCATGTTGTCGTTCTTGTTGAACAAAACATAACCAAACCACACCTTGATCCTTTCATTAGCTTTGATCTGCTGAAACAATCAAATCTCCTAAGGGTGCTTTGTACATAGTTACAAAGATCAGTGGTATTCCTTCCAGTGGCGTCCTCATTGATCCTAATTGGATGGTGAATGGGATAACTGTAGAATATCCTTTTAGTAGATGATTATAGCATGGTGTTTATGATGACTCTCCCATGATGATTTAAACATGCAATAGTTTCCTTTATCCTTCTCATGGTTCCATATCCTTTCATGTTGAAGTTTCTAATAAAACTTTAGATGTTACCTTTATTGTTATCCCAACCTCAGATCAATTTTAAGTCAAACTTGGCCTTCCTTGGCTTACATCCATGAGATATGTCGTATCTCCTATTCATAAATGCATTAAATTCCCTCATAATAGAGAAATCACAACAATTAACCATAGCCTTTACAAGCCTTCAGTCCCGAGAGATTCTCTTGAACTGGACTTGATTTGGCCTTCCATACCTCAACCAACTCAACCTCATCCTGATAGCATTTTCCATTCATATCAAAACTATAAAATTTGGAAGATTTGTGAACTTAGCAAGCCTAAGGTTCTTCTATCATCTTCTCCTAAACTTCTTCCTACACCTTCTATACCTCCAATTTCTTGGATACATCAACCTGGTGTGGATCCTCCAGTTCTTCCTTCTAAAGAAGAAAATCTCCCTATGGTCATTGCACCTAAACCTCAACCTATTTCAAGTAAAACTTTGCATAACCGTCATGCTCATGACCACCTTTGTAAATTCCATGCTAAGCACATCAATGTGCTTCTCAAAAAAATTATTCTCCTAATACACCCTCTGATTCTGTCATTCCTCTTGCCCAACCCATGCTTGAGCCCAAGGAGGAAATAAATTTGAAAAAGAGAAAGATGTGCAAACATGATAATTCAATTCGTATCTTAGATTCTATTAAAATTAATTTAGATGAAGAAGATACTCTTTATGATGACATTTCTATATGCCTAACAATGATAGACATGATGCTATCGATTCTGATAATTGTGATATTATAGATCTTGATCATGATTTACCTAACATGTGTTTGTAGCAATTATCCATAAATCCTGGTGCCAAACAAAATGACCTATCTTTACAACACGGTCCTTGTTTGGAACTGGCCATTGTTCCATCTATCGTGCTTGATATTGGTCCTCTTGCAAGTATCTCACCTTCCCAAAACATTACAGACTGAGTTGGAGGGCAGGAAATATGCTTGACTAGATCCTCTTGCACGGTGGATTCCTTTTATGTGTTTGCTTGTTTGTAGTGTTTTGCTTCCCCAATGTTGTGCTCTCTATTTTTTTTTATTTCTTTCAATGACCCTTGTTGCTTCATTGGCGCAAGGTGATAAAGGAATCGAAATGTCGTAAACATTCCTCTATTTGTATCTCTCTTCTTCTATAAGTCATTTCATGGTATGTCGTGCATGTGTGATTGTTCGTCAATGTGCCTTTGTGTTGTATTCTTGTTGATGATGCAAAGCGGTAGCAACCTTTCTCTTTTTTGGGTCTCTTCAATGCTGCCCAAAAATACTTCTTTGTGGCTCTTACGTGTCATTCTTACATTGTGCTTGTAATTCTGCTACCTTGTGGGAATGATGATAGTTCATTTTGATATAATACACACACACACACACACACACACACACACACACATATATAGTATCATATAATCATACTGAGCCCAGAGTTAGTAGATCCCTTATGTGCTCTCTCTTTGTCATGTATGTATTTCCAGTGATTTATTTCTACTTCAGGGCATTTCACATTGGTAATGTCTCTGGTGGATTCATGTACACTCCATTAAATCTTTTTCTCCCATTAAGGCACTTGCAATTGCTTTAACATGGCGGCATACACTCAACTCACTTTGCACACACTCACGGTGGTTTGATGTTAGCTTTTCCTTTTGATCCATGTGGAAGACAATGTTTTTCCACATGTATGATCTTTCCTTCTAATCGATGTGGAAGACAATGCTTTTCCACATGCCTGATCTTTCTTTTTTTATCCATGTGGAAAATAATGCTTTTCCACATTCCTGATCTCCTTTTCTTTTTTGATACATGTGGAAGACAATGCTTTTCCACATGCCTGATCTTTCCTTTTTGATCTATGTGGAAGACAATGCTTTTCCACATGCCTGATATCCTTTTCCTTTTGATCCATGTGGAAGACAATGTTTTTCCACATGCCTAATCTCATTTTCCTTTTGATCCATGGGGAAGACAATGCTTTTCCGCATGCTTGATCTCCTTTTCCTTTTCTTGATCCGTGTGGAAGACAATGCTTTTCCACATGACTGATCTCTCTTTTAAGCCACTCCATGCGCATGACTTATGAAGGTGGAATTAAGTTTTAATTTCCCTTCTCCTTTTGTCTTCTATGGATCACCTAGCACTACATAGCTAGCCTACACACACACACACACATTTTTGGATTTGATAAGAACTTAAGTCACTTAGGGGCTTGATGTTTTCTTATTCCTCATCCTTGATGAGATCATGCCTCTGCATTGGATCTACTTTACCGTGAGCATGAGTTTGTCTCATATTACCACTAAAGTTGGGGCTAAATGTATAATTCTAAAATTTAGCACCCATAATTGGATGTCTTTTAGGACCTATAGAACCCATTTTGGTGATTTTGAGATCTGATTGTCAGTTATGCCTGTTTGTCCTTTTTTCCTGGCTCATTTTTCACATCTCTTGATGGGTCTCCACCCTGTCCTAGCATTTTTACCTAGGGGTACAATTCAAGTACGACTGTACCCCTAGGGGTGGGGTCAAACTTTGACTTCACCCCATATGGGTTTGTCTTGATTGGGCTTGGAGCCCAATTTGGGGACCCTTTTTCCTATGTCTTTCCCATTTCTTTTCTATGTCGGCCTGCCCGCATTTGAATCTCAAAATAAGTATAAAAGGATGCTCTATCTTCTCATTTTGCAATACATGCAGAGATACATATATACACTAAGGACCATAATGATATGATCAAGCAATTGTGCCAAGATTATGCAAGCATAAGCATTCAAGCATTGAAAGATTCAAGTGGTGAAGGAAACACATCCATCCGAGGTCTCCAAGTCTTCTTCATAGATCCATTCAAGAAATTTAATCTCCTTCCTTTGGTGCAATATTTCTCTCCCATTATGGTCAAGTAGAGATCTTCTCAAGTGGCACAAGGAGGTTCATTCCATTATTCTTCAAGTGGCATAAATACATTCATGATCTAGAGATGGTGATTATGAATCTCATACATTAGTGAGGACATCCTTGATCTTCCTACATCTTCATTCCAAGTTTAAATGCAAGCATCTTCATGAATTTGTGTGGTTGCTACATCCATTCATGAGGTTTTTTTACATAAGGTGAATCAAAAATTTACCTTTCTTTCATTTTTAGATTTTCATTTACATATCAATTTCAAGGTTAATTCCTAAACCAGGGCTTGACCAAGGCAAGCCCCTTTCCACAAAAAAATTTCCCTTTTTGATGTACAGGAACATGTTTCAAGATCTGTGGAACTAGATTTGGGCATTTTGGGGGTTATCTCAGAGATCGGAATCAGAAAGTACACAATCACAAGAAGAGGGGTGTAGTCAGATCTCTACTTGTACCTAAAAATTTGACTTGTTCCTGGAAGCCTCATATTTTCATAGTCAGAAGTTACAGGTGCGAGGGTTGCAGATCAAGAAAGGTTTCAGTCTGTGACATCTCTGTGACTGGAAATTATAGTTTCAAGACATATAATCTCCTATTTCATTTCAAGGTACACACAAATCCTTCCCCGATCTTGCATTTACTTTCAAATCTATCATTACATCAGTCATCCTTAGTTACTTTTCAGATCTGTACTTGTTCATTAATCAATTAGTCAAATCCATTAATTCCTTAATAGCGGAAATAAGTCTTATCCTCCTCCCTTTGCATCTAGGTTTTTCATTTGCATCCTTCATCTTGGGTTGTGCTAATCAAGCTTGGATACAAAGAGGCTGGGTTTGTCTATTTCCCAACTATATAGACCCCCTACCCACGCACAAAAAAAAGGAATTTGGTGAGTGATCTCTAACTTAGCATTGCTCACCATTTTCCCCTATACAAATATGAATACATATCTTATTCTAATTTTTTAATTTGTGAATAATAGATTGAAATCAATGAATGCGCCAAATTTATTTTAACCTTTTTTCTCTGATTACATATTTCTCTCTTTTGTAGAAGAGTTAATTTTAGGTGATCCTAGATTTTGTAGAACTACCTATTATCTTTAACTACACACACACACATATACTAGTAGATATTCTAATATAGACTCTCCTATTCATGGACAAACTTATGATACATGTAACAATATACTTGGAAGATGAAGTATGGAATTGATAATAACAATCCTAATTAGGTATTATATGATGATTAAATATCAATATTAATACATCACATTGTTGGATTTTTCATGAACAAATTGCTTCATATGGAAATTATTTCTCCAATCCCTAATTGTGTGCATTAAGTGTTTGGAGAGTACCTTAGAATGTAAGCTGCTAACATGCCAACTTACATTCCAGATCCATGTTGGATGCTAACCTCTCAAAGGATATCTATTGAGACACCAACTAAGGAACCAACACAACAAATATATACAAGATCACAAACCACAAGTCAACTAGAAAAGATCACATTCTCCAAGGTAGGAAAATTTAATGTGCCAAATAGGGCATGACCCAAATCATAGAAGAACACCTCCAAATCAATATGAAGTGAAGTATGATCACCCAAGGAGGTCGACCACAAGCATAAGATCATCGAATGATGCCCCAATTAGGATCGTAAGCAACGGGAAGCTCTGCAAGATCCCAACAACTCGGATTAAGTTGTTATCATGAAGAACAGATAGGTCCAACCCAAATCATAAGAAATCTCCACCAAGAAATAATGTATCGAGATGCGAACCTAGACATAGATTGTACATGATGTGAAAAACAGGTCATAAGGATCGCATAAGCCAATGTGCCAACTGGAAGGATTGCAACGCAAAACACATGAAAGGAAAATAAGAACAAACTGAAAGGAAATATTTTTGGTTGATGCAAGATTGCCAAGATCCCAAGATGCTCTTGCATCATAGATGGATAGAGAGGACCAAAATGAGAGCTTTGTGGGTGTTTTATTAGATGAGGCAACCTTGATATTGGTAATGAATTAGTATTAAAGTCAAATTTAATTCAGTTAAGGATTAGGTAGAGGTATAACAACAATATATCTTGGATATAATGTATATGTTGAATGTCTTATATATATCAACAATAAGGTTTTTGTCTAAGGGATTGAGCTTAGTTTAAATGTTGGTTCTCATTCTAGAAACCCAAGTTTCAAATCTTTATAGATACATCTAATATAGAATCCTAAGTTGTGACTCTTGATCTTTCATAATTGATCTCTATATAAATGTGATGTGTAATTGAATAGATTTCTTAAATAGTGATTCTTAATCTTTTATATAAGTAATTTCTACAAATTTATATTAGTTTTAACAATTAATATTTTTATGTAATATATATAAAATAAACATTTAATCAAAATCCCAAGCTAACATTAACAAATGGTTAAGTTTTGGTATCCTTTTATAACTCTATTAACATTGAAGACCCACTTGAAGTACTATTATTATTAAATATTCTAATTAGAAATTACGGCCCTCAATCCTGTACGTTGCTAAAAAAACAAAATTTTAAATTTTTTAAGATTAAACAAAACATATGTTTAAACTATAAATATTCTGAAGTGACCTGTTAAACACCAGGAAGAATGGCCGTTATTAATAGAAGTTCGAACAGTTTTTACACTGTATTATAACACCTGCGGTCTCGGCAATGATAATATTATTAGGAGCAACACGGGACTTGTCGCTTGCGCTTGAGATATTTTTTTAATTAGAAAAAGGGAAATTAAATAAATGAAAATGAATCGATTTAACTGAACTCCAGACCACTTCCGCTTGCCACGCCCACGAAGAAATCGAATCTTTTCATCACTCCGCATATAACGGGACATTTAAATGAATTGAATCTGTAAGAAGAGTCCGGCTATAAGGCTGCTGGTCCGGGCTTTGGACATATTCAGATTCGAAATCCAATCTCTCCCTTCTTCAACTGAAATCTAACGGAATACCGTTATACTCAGAACTACCCTTATTCCAGTTTCGAACAAACTGTTAACTTGTCTACATGTTGGAAAACATTTTCTGGGTTTTACCCTTCTTCACGCTTGGTTTTACCTGCGTAGAATATGGCCCTAAGATCGTATCAACTATTATGCAGCCCTTTCATCTTCGTGGTGCCGTTAGGACATCGGACAGCCGAGATGGACGTGGAGATTCGTCTCGAAATCTCTGCCGTCGGACGAGATCGAAACGTTTCGCTCTTTAACCCCACGTGTTCTAAAATTAGGCTGTTAGGCTGTAACTGTTATTCAAATTCGCTCTCCAGCTCTGTGAGGCGATTTTGTAATTTTGAATTTGCGAATTCTCTTCGTCTTCGGAAGCTTCGGAAGCCAATTTCTCAGGGTTCATTTCTCTTCTTCTGCGAACTCTGTAAGGCCAGTTGATCTCTATAAGTTTGATCATGTACGTTAATTGTCAGAATCGTCGGAAGAGGAAACGGGGAGAGAAGATGTATAATTTCCACACTTTCGGCGATCCGGGCTGCCCCGCCGATTATGACTGGCCTTTCAGAGATAACATTCGAGTTTTCCTGGATGAATGCGCAGAGCGAGAGCCTTATAACATTGATGGTAATCCTGCCTGGATCGTTCTTTTGCAGGAAGAAACGCAGGATGCCCTCATTCCGCTTTATGTTGTCGAAGAGAGCGCGCTCAATTCGCCAAACCCTCACTGCGACCAGTGCCGTTGCGTCGGTAAGCATTTTATCCTTTCTGTCATCGCGTTTCTGATCGCATTATCATTTAATGGAGATTTCTTTCTGTCATGGTTTCTGATCGCCTTGTTCTCTAATGGGGTTTTCTCTTTTTTGTGTTTTAAGGTTGGAGTCATCATTTAGTGTCGAAACGACGCTATCATTTTCTCATCGCTGCACCAGAAATCGCAGAACAGCCGCTAGGATTAGCTGCAGCAATGGTTGGAACCAGGGTTTGCCCCAATTGCCATGATCGAGTTTCCAACATCCCAAGCTGTTTAACATGCGGTGAGAAGGTCGTGCAAGGTAGAATTCTGGACCTGCACACTCATCTCTTGCACGGTGTGATCCATGGTAATGGCTTTGGGCATCTTCTGTGCGTAAATGGTCGAGAAAAGGGTTCAAAGTATGCCTCTGGAAGGGACATTATGGATTTCTGGGACAGAATATGCTCTATGTTGAGAGCAAGGTATGATTCTTCTTCCGTTTCTAGAGATTTGCCAATGATTCTTCTTCGCCAACTTTAGAATTTTCTTCAATTATCTTGATGCGATCCAAAACCCTTGAGGTTTATACTCAGCAATTATTTTTAAGAAAAGGGTTATCTGTTTTCGTTACTTGGATGCGTTTCAAAACCCTAAAAGCTATGAAAGTTTTTATTCTTTTAGATTAGATTTATTTATTTTTAAATATTTGGTATGATTCATCTTTGTTAACAAATGATTGTCTTCATTTCTCTGTCTTCTGTAAGGTTTGTAGTTGGAAATTGTGATGAATGAAGAATTGCCATTTTGCAGGAAGATTAGCGTGGAAGATTTGGCGAAGAAGAGAAGCATGGCATTCAGACTGCTCAACTGTGTTGCGTATGGACACTCGTGGTATGGACGATGGGGTTATGTATTCGGGCACGGGAGCTTTGGGGTGACTCAACAAATGTACACTAAAGCCATCGAAGCTGTTCGTGGAATTCCTTTGACAGTGATGATGCAACACTTTCAAGGGGTAGATGTTCACGTGCTCGAGATCGTACATGATTACCAAAGAATAAGCGGGCAGGCACTGCAGACTGTAGGAGATCTGTTCCGCTACATGGTGGAGCTCAAGGCCCGACTTCCACTGCAATCATCGCCCTCCAACATCCCTAATGCCCCTACCAAGCCGTTCGCGGAAAGGAATGTCCGTTATGCCAACCACATAGCTACAGATGCGCAGTGCCGTTGGTCCGTTAAGAGACTCGAGCTTGCGGCCCAGGTGGTGGTGGACGCTCTGAGGAGCTGCCCCAAGGGGAAGATGACGCGGCAGGATGTGAGAGACGTGGCTAGAACGCACATCGGAGATACAGGCCTCTTGGATTTCGTGCTCAAGTCTCTGGGCAACCGTATCGTGGGCGATTATATCGTTCGCAGAGCCGTCAATCCGGCGACCAAAATTCTGGAATACAGTCTGGAAAACGATCATAAGGTAGATCCGGCAAACCATTTTGGGTGTGGCGTAGAGAACGAGTCCCTTTGTCAGGTGCGGAGGACTGAAGTTGGGAGAGACATCTCTTACCTGTATAAGCACGTCCTAGAAAACTACAAGCCCGCCAGAAAAGGAATGAAATCCGTTAGTAACAGCACTAACAGCAACGTTCTGATGGCTATCCCGACGGCGACGAAGATAATTATGGACACGAAGCAGTTTATCAAGGATTACAAGGGGGAGATGACACGCAAGGCTGCCCACACCGAGTGGACAATTGACGAGGACGAGATGCTGAGAGTGATGTGCAATGTGGTAGTGATGAATAAGGAGAAAAACAATCACATGTCCATGGATATGTCGATGACTACCCGCCCTCTGCCTCCTGCTGAGATGGTAATCCTGCCTCCACACGCCACCATTGGAGAGCTCAAGGAGGAGGCCCAGAGAGCCCTAAGGGATACATACATTATCACGGAGAATTTGGTCGTGGAGGGCATCTTGGATCTGCAGGGCGACGACGACGATCTGCTGTTCGGGACCTTAGAGTCCGGCTCTACTGTCATGATCCAAGGCACTGCCATTGATGTTTCCAGTGATTTGCGTTACGAAGGTGGCGGCGATGATTGGACTGTGGACTGCCCCTGCGGCGCCAAAGATGACGACGGCGAACGCATGATTGCCTGTGATATGTGCGAGGTTTGGCAGCACACTCGTTGCGCTGGCATTTGCGATGCAGATGCTGTTCCTCAGCTCTTTCTCTGCAACCGCTGCGGAATGGGCTTGTATCAAGCTATTCTTTGATCAGTGTCGCCATTCACTGATACCCATGATCACCATCTTCTTGCTTTTCTTAATTCATCTCTGTACATGTACAACAGCAACTGCAAGCATGCTCACATGAGGTTAGAGATTCTTCAATTTGAGTTGTATTGTGTTTAACAGTCCTAGGTTACAAACACCCAATTGTAAAATTTAAGTGTCAATTATTAGTCTTACTCTGCCAATAATTTTTTTGAACATTCTGACCATTAATTTTGCATAATCTCTCTGCAATATCGTATGGTAGGAAAGAACCAAGTTCCCTCTATAAAATCTTTTGCTTCTGAGTTTGATAATCGTTTATCCGAATTGGGCATGTTCTTAGATTTTATATCTTGATTTGTTTGATTTGCATTTATACACTTGTATGAATCCATATGCTTTGCAAATGTAATTGATGACAATACTGATTTTAGAACAGAAGCCAGTTTAGAGCCAGGAGATTTTTAACTGTTGACAGCATGTAAAACAAACACTGCAATTGCTGCAGAAATCAGAACTATTGGATTTACAAAAGTGTTTAAACATGAAGTGGTACAGAAATTACTTTGCTCTCACCGAGTTTGGTACTTTAAAGTAGTGCTTCTCAGAAAGGCATTTGTTTATTAAACACAAGCATACCAGATACATGTGGAGAAGTAAACTGAGAATAATGCACTAGACTTGTTTTATATTATGATATATCCAATCAAATAAACATAATAGAGGAGAAACATTGCTTAGCAATCTGACCAGAACAGCAATTTTGAAAGGAGGAAAAATGACGCTGGCAGCTTTAGATTGATACAGTAGCCTACCAGAGCCTCCTTAACATGCTCATATCTATAGCAACAAGAGAATAAGTTTCATTGTAATCAATACTTGGTTATTAAGGAAAATCCTTTGCTGCCCATCTATCGTTATGCATTGCAATAGATCCATCAAATTTATATCTACTTTGTAGATCCATTTCAATCCAATAGCTCTTACATCTCATTTTTTTCAATAAAAGTAGTTTCTTAATCCATACTTCTTTTTTAATCGCATCTTCAACTTGTTTTGGTTCAACTTGAATATGAAACAATAAAGTAAAATTGATAGTTCCTACGTAAATTTTTTATTTAAGACTTTTAACTTCCTTAGAAGAAGACTTGAGCTTAAAGAAGAACTAGATGGAGAAGGTGGTGAGCTTGATGAAAGTGTTAAATACTATGTGGGCCAAGAGAAGAAGATGGAACACCTTGTTCTAAATCAATAAGTATTTTTATTTTTCTAGTTCAAAATTTTATTCCACCATAGCTTTATATCAACAAAAATAGTACTTATATTAATAATTAACCTTTCAATTATTGGATTATTGGATTATACAAAGATAATCATTTGTCTCCTCACTATAGCCTATAGAAATACATTTCTGATTTTTATTATCAAACATTTTTTCTTTTTGTTTAGCTATATGACCATAAGAAATACATCCAAATACTATAAGATGTGTTACACTTGATTTTGTACCACAGATTTCTCATAAGATTCTATATTTTTCACACTTTTTGTTAGACATATGTTCAACAAATAGATAGGTGTAACAACATCTTGAGACCAAAACGTATATGGTAGACCCTTGGCTTTAATCATGCTTTTAAACATAAATGTGGATATTTGATAAGTTGCAACCAAGTTTGATCTTTATAATTAGTTCTAAGAATTTGAGTATCAATATTTTCTAATATCAAAGGAAATAACCTATTATGTAGTATGCCAAGTTTATTTTATTGCTTTGATTCTTTTCATAAATAACACATTCACTCTCTCTTATTGTAGAATATCCAATTTCAACAAGATGTGTTATGCTTAACAAATCTCATGCTAATCATGGTAAATTTAAGACATCCTGAATATGCCTTTTCCTCACTTGATTTTATTTTGATTACATTGGCTCCCTTTACTCTTCCTTTGTAGAATTGTTTTTGATAGATTAAAGCAGCAAGAGGGTGCTGGCCCATAGAACAGGGGACTGGAGGCACATTAACAGCAGGTTAATGGCACAGTCGAAGTATGTAGCAAGATTTTACTGTTAACACTAGCTTCTAAGCTTTTACCTCTATCAAAAACAAAGGTAACAGTTCTGCGTAAATGTAAAAGACTAAAGTATCTAAAAGCCATAACCATCATCAAAATAATGTTCCAGAGCCACGCAGGGCTAGTCCAAGAGCAGCAATTAAACTTAACAAAACCCCTCAAAACAAAACAGGGGAACAGGGGAACCAGTCTAACAAAAAAGTAGCACATAATAAACCAACAAGTTAATTTTTTCCTCCCAACT
>MU225678.1:900717-929969 GCA_018584345.1 Thuja plicata | reverse complement strand
GATCCAAATGAACGCATTATCATCAAGGAGGTTCATTTCTATATCAGTGATGATAAGGTTCATGATAGAAGCTATGTGGCTCATTGTTTTGCAATGTTTTTTGAAGATATTGCGAATCGTGGGATAACTGTATCACAACACTGGATTTGGTATGATGGTTGTGCAGGTATACATGTATAGATACTTCAATTTATTTTCATTGTCATTTAATTATTTGTTAAATTATTTTAAAAGATGACATGTATGTATGTATGTACAACTTAATTTTTTAGGACAATTTAAATCTGCAAAAGCCTTTAATTGGCTAGCCATGCAACATGCTAGACATAATGTTAAGTTTTTGTGGAACTTCTTTGAAAGTGGACATAAAAAAGGAGAGCACGATGGAGCAGGAGCATGTGTGAATCATGCACTTCTCCAACATGAACTTGCAGGTACAAATGGTGTCCAATATATATATATATATATATATATATATATATTTCAAATAATATAATTTTAGCTTAGATCCATTTTCTTTAAACTGATAATTCAGAAATGTACAGGTAACATGATAGAGAATTCAAAGAAAATTGTAGTTTGTCAGTGTAAATCAAAGGTTTCCATCATAAACCCCAAGATCAACTTTTTTTTTATTCAAATTAGGCACCATAGGATAAATCTGTAAAATTTGAAGTTTGGAGGTGCAACTACAACTCTGGCATCATAATTATGTAGGTGATTTTCAAACAAAAATATCTCAGTCATTTAGACTACTTTTTTGAGTAATTATTATTTATTTGGGGTAAAATTTCATCCTCTACATAGCGTTGTAGGTGGCTTATGATTTTAGCATCTGAATTTTTCAGAAAATCACATAATATCATTTTTCAACTTCTAAGGTCTCGTTCGGGCTCATACAAACTCCTTTAAAGGTGCAATTTTTTTTTAAACTTTATGATTTTTATAGTGGTTCTATTAGTGTATTATGACTATGATAAAAAATTGTATGTCCAGAATTTGGTTTATTTTTACAATTGTAGTGCACAAACCTTACATTGGTCATTTGTATAGTGATCTAAGTCTCTTATAGTCTAATTGTACTAATTGTAGTCATTGAAATGGAAATTCCAAAATATAAAAAGAACTTAAAAAAAGGGAAAAAAAAAATCTTTATTATTTAATAATTTTTTTTTCAAAATTTTTTTATAAGTTTTAAAAAAAATTTTTTTTTAATAAATATGTGAATTGGGAACTAAATTTTTTGTCCACCTAATACCTATTTTAGTGATCTTTCCTCCACCCAGTAGTTAGGTGGCCAATTGTCATCTATGTTTTCATGGCACATCTGTTCAATCATAAGGTATCATCAATGATCATTTGTAGTGTATCCTTTGGTGGTATTATTATCAATTTTCAACTTTTTATCTTTGTCATGGGATGTTGTACTCTCTTGAATGAACTATGTGGAACACACACCAATATAAAGTGCCATCCTTCTTTTCTTTTTCATTGATGACATATTTGATGTAATCCTCCTATATTCAGTAGATTAGGAAATATCTTGTGATACTTGGTGCATGATTCCAATCAAGACTATAAATTACCAATTTTCCAATTAAGAGTTATCAAAATGATGTTCATGCAAGTGTCTTCATGCCCAATCTTCATCATATTGCAGTGGGTGAATCATCAGTCATTCTTCATCAACACCAGTAACTAGTTTTGTCATACTTTGGAATTCTTGGTTCAAAATCCACTCTACTTCTTCCTATGGAGAAGCATTGATCATCATCTTAGACTATATTTACAATAGATTATACACTAGGGGGGGCTTCATGGTATTTCATCTTCTTTCTTATGGGGAAGGGTTTACTCTTCTCATTGAGAATAATATGTGTTTTCATCTCTCTTTTGGAGAGGAGTTTTCTCCCACATGGTTTTCTACATTTCTCTATTTGTGAGAGATTACATTCCATTTATACATGGATACGTAACATGACCTAGTATTCAAGACCCATCTTTTATTATTATCTTTTTTTATATTCTCCCTAAATTACACTTACGTGCGGGTGTTGGTGTAATTAAGGTATTTTACCTTGGTTAATTTATACCTAGGTACTAATTACACTAATTTTAAGCTTACTTAGGGAATTTCATAGGAGTAATTGGAGCATTTCCTCTTTATGTTGACTTATCATGTTATTATTTTATCATATTCGGTTATCGTGGATGGACTTTTCAAATTTCGATGGTAATCCACTTTTAGTGGACATCTGACTCCACCTTTCATGGGTGATCCACCTTTTATGGTATTTTAACACTATCACCTATCCACCTTTTTTGGAGTGATAGCTTTTCATGTTGGTTATCATGCTATGAAAAAATGACAGTTGTCATTGTCTCATTCACTCCTTTGTACTCACCTTGGTTATATAACCAAGGGTTCTCCTATGTAATGATCATCCTATTCATTCTAGTTGATTCATTCTACTTGATACATTGTATTGCATTATTGATATGAATATAGTTATTCTTTTCATATTCATTCTCTCTTGTTTTTGTGCTTTCCATTTGGCTTCTATATCGTGGGTGGCTACCTTCATAGCTAAACCTTAAAATAGGTCATATTTTTGTATAATTTGTACTTGTAGACTAGTTATTATATAAAAAAAATAACACATAACCTAATCCAAACCTAATTTTATCTATACTTGTTTGCATTTATCATTCTTTTCATCCACATACCACTAAAGTTTCGATCCATGATTTGCCAAAATTTTCTCATTTTCATGATTGAATAGTAATAATTCTCTATAATTTGCTTACTACAATTACACATTTTGAAATTATTTGCATGATTGAATAGAAATATTTATCCATAGAACTCCCAAGTTCAAATTTATGATTTATATCTAAGTGATCCCATTTGCATGACTAAAAAGTAACATCTTCATTTTTCTACTCTTGTTTATCATCGCAAAAATCCCTCACAACTTGGTCATGCAATAGCCTAGCAAAAGGTACTTATTAATTATTACCAATCCTTGTAGATACTAAGATGAAGGCACCTGAAACAAAATGAATAAGATGAATCTGCAAATAACACGACTAAGTTTTTAGATACAAGAAAAGTAAAATCCATATATAAAAATAGGGAAGACTAAAATTATGTAACCAGCATCTCTCTGCACATTTCCTTTCCTCCTCATTTATATTTCCCCTCGAATTTCACCTTCAAGTTTTTCTTACTAAATACACATATAATATTCATTTAATAGGTAAATAAAGAATTTATGGTATTAATAATTCTATGTAAACTTCCAAAATATTTAAGAAGTAACCACTAAACAAACTAAATTAAACAACCTTGTAAAATTTCCTTTTGAAATTCAAAATCAATTTAATTAAATTGTGAGATAATTAATATTTCAATTATATATTATATTCTATGGAATATATATTAATTTCTTTGGAATAACATTGCATCTTACATGTTTGAAAATTTAAATTATATGGATGGATTTTTAGTTTTATATTGAAGTGGAATGGTTCTAAATAAGCCTACCAAGAATGACATATTGCTAAGTGTAAAAATTCAACATCGTAAGGAATGAGGTTGAGATGGTAGAGATGATGCCTAAATAATTGTGAGAAAATAGATATACCCCTTGACCTTTTATCCCTCAACTATAAAGATTTTATTTGAAAATTTTCTAATATAAAATAAGAATTTGGTATTAAACCCTAAAAAGTTCAAACTATTTAATTTATTTTGGGATTTCAAATGAAATAGGGTTCAAGTCCTTGAATGAAAATTCAAAGAATACACTTGAAATGTATTATGTGAAAGTCAACACAATGATTAGTTAAGATTTGGATTTAACTCAAACCCAAAATATTAAGTTTGGATTTTGAAATGGCTAAGTCATGTTCATGATTATGGATATTAACTTAGAAATATCTTGGATTCATGAATGGATAAATTAAGGTTCAAGACAAGTGCAATGGACTCAATGTAGATGAAATCAAATTAGAATCAAGTCATGGGTCATCTTTTACGCAGAATTTGTACTCGTGCACTAGTCACCACATAAAAATAAAGCTCATAACTTAAGCCTAAACTAAAGCTATATGTACTTTTTGGCATTGATCATTTTTAATCCACACATCACTATAATTTAGATCCATAATTTGTGGAAATTATCCCATTTGCGTGATTTAATATTGATAATTCTCTCTAATTTACTCACTATGATTACACACTTTGAAATCACTTGCATAATTGAAGAGCAACATATATCCATTAGTCACTCAAGTTCAAACCCATGATTTACAGAAGTGACCCCATTTAACATCTTCATTTTTTCTACTCTTGTTAATCACAAAAACAATCCCTCACAACTTGGCCATACAATAGGCCTAGTAAAGGTATTAAGTAATATCACTAATCCTCATAGAAATCAAGACTCTCAAAGAGATCAAGACAACTCAAACAAAATGAAGAGAAGGAATCTACAAATAATACAAATTATTTTGTGGATACAAGACAATTAAAATTCATAGATAAAAATAAGGAAGATTAAAATTATGTAACAACATATGGTACACATTACCTTTCCTGAGTTCAGTTCCTCCTTATTCACATTTCCCTCTGAATTTTACCTTCTTTTTTTTCTTATTAAATACATATATATAATATATATTTAATACAAAAATTAAGAATTCGTGATCAACAATTCTATGGAAACTTCCAAAAAAATTGAGATATGACCACTACACAAAATAAACTAAACAACTTTATAAACTTTCCTTTTAAAAATAAATCAATTTAATTAAATTATGAAATCATTAATATTAAAGTTATATACTATATTCTATGTCGTATACTTTAAATTCTTTGAAATGAATTTGTATCTTATATATTTGAAATTTTAAACTATATAAATGAATCTTTAGTTTACTAGTAAAGTTGAATAAACCTACCAAGAATCACATCCTCTAAATGTAAAAATTGAATACCTTGGGCCCGTTTGTTTCGCTGATATGAACGGGAATTGGCATTTCCGAATTCCCAAAATGTTCAATTCCCTGTTTGGTTCCAAAATTAAAAGTTGGAATAGGGTTATACGAATCCTAATTTTGGGTCATTTTGAGCATTCCACAATTCCTTCTCAGACCTGGAATTGGAATTGGAATTGAAAGTATTATTTTGGGAAGGAAAATTCATTCCCATTTTTGTTTCAATAATGTATATTATATTGCTATAAGGATGTATATATACACGTGTGTGTATATATATGTATATACACACACAAGTATATATAAACACATGTATATATATACACATATGTGTGTGTGTATGTATATATACATGTGTGTGTGTATACGTGTGTATATGTGTGTATATGTATATATGTGTATATGTGTATATACATAAATGTATGTATATGTGTACACACACATGTGTGTATATGTGTATATATGTGTATATACATACATGTATGTGTATATATATGTGTGTATGTGTATATGTACACACACACGTGTGTGTATGTGTATATATATGTATATATACATGTGTGTGTATATACACATGTGTGTGTATATACACACACATATGTGTGTATATATGTGTATGTGTATGTATGTGTGTGTATACACACATGTGTGTGTATATATGTGTGTATGTGTGTATATATACACACATGTGTATGCGTATATATACAAATGTGTATCTATATGTATTTATATACACATGTGTGTGCATATATATGTGTATATACACATGTGTATATATACATATGTGTATATACATGTGTGTGTATATATGTGTATATATACACACTTGTGTGTGTATATACACACATGTGTGTGTATGTGTGCAAAAATAAAATTCCAATTCCAATTCCAATTTTAGTTGTGCGGAACCAAACGTCATCTTCTAGGTGAACCAAACAGAACAAGCCCATATTCTAGAATTCGTTTTGAGAATAGCACAATTGCCAGAATGGATTCAATTCTAAAATTGGCAATTCCAGCATGCACAAATTCCACGAAACAAACGGGCCTAAATGTAGTGAAGATACGTAAATAATTTTGAAAAAAATAGATCCCTTCATCATTTATCCCTCCACTCAAAAGATTTCATTTGAAAATATCTTATACGAAATAAGAATTCGATATTAAACCCTTAAATAAAAAACTGAATTGCCTGAGAATAACACACGCAAAGATATGTTGGACAGCCTAACGAATTTGATTCTTTGTTGAAATATATAAAGGAATTCCCCCAGTAATTATCAACATTTCCTCGGCGTACACGGTCCGCAGCGGAAGAGAAAGAAGAGAGACGAAAATGGTGAGGGTTTCGAGGAAGCGCAAGACCACGAATCGAGTTTCTCCGCCAGCAAAGAGACGCACGAAAGCTGAACCAAGGAAGCAGAAGAAGCAAACGAAGAAAAATGTTTCCTCTGGCTCAGCTACTTTGCCTCAGAAAGGCGCTGGATCAACATCCGTAATTAGCCGCAGAATTTCATCTTTCTCTTCTAACACACTTCCCTCTACTTCACACTCCACTCTCCTTCAGCAGCCATGTGAAAATAAATCATCCCAGAAAAACCTCCACTCAAATATCTATCCAGAGCCCGAAATCTTTTCGGAAAACAAACCTTTTGAGGCTAAATTTGCCTCTTCCGAGAATTCCTGTTTGGAAAGGGAACCGACACCTGCCGTTTCTGAACAATTCTCCTCTTCAAGGAAAAGTACTTTGATAGAAAACTGCTTTGGACAAAATGTCGTCTGTCCAGATCGGTTCTCGCATTCTGAGTCCCCAAAGGAAAGAAAATTTAACAAGTCTGTGCAAAGTTCGGTGTATCCGGGGGAATTATCGTTCTCCGAATCCATATTTGATCCAGAGATTGAAACTGCCCTGTCTAAGCTTGATCATTGTGAAGCGGCACTTCCTTCCCCCTATGCATTTTCTGCTGCAACGCCTGCTCTTCCATATTATTACTCAGATTCTCAAGTATATTCGATTAGTCCATTTTTCAGCGCAATGAGCGATGATTTACAGGACTCTGCTGCACAATCTTCAGTTCTTACCTGTTCTTCTCTAATTACTGAGTATGAGGAGAAATTTTTGTCCTGGAAAGACTTTGCTTATGCGAACCTACCGGAGCTTTCGTCTAGCTTGACGGATCTTACAGAATCCCGTACTGAAAATGACGATAACGAGGTTACAAACATTTCGAACCTTTTAATTTATATTTAGTTTTTTCAAATTGTTCTGTGAACTTTAAAGGAACTCAGGACATATATTTATTGTTGAACCTACGTATCTTTTCTGCTGTAATATAAGTTGAATATTGATTGTCAGACTCTAATAGCTTTATAAACATTAAGCTATGTAGAAAATAGATTGCCAGAAATTAAGATATTTTGAAAATTGTTGCAGAAATATGGATAAAAATGGCTGCAGGAAAGCTAAATTGTTCTGCGAACTTTAAAGGAACTCAGGAAACATATATTGTTGAGCCTACATATCTTTTCTGCTATAATATAAGCTGAAATTTTCAGACTCTAACAGCTTATAACCATTAAGCTCTGTAGAAAATAGATTGCCAGAAATTAAGATATTTTGAAATTTTTTGCAGAAATATGGATAAAAATGGCCGCAGGAAAGCTAAAGAGAGAAATTGACAAGTTCATAATTATGTTTGTTTTAATATTTAACTGTTTAAGCTATACTTTATTCCATGTGCTTTGCAGGATTTCGAGCTTGGCGATGACGAAGATGAGAAAACTTTTCAGAAATTTAAAGCAAAAGAAGGAAGACAAGCACTATTTTGGGATAATTTGTGGAATTATCTCGACTTGAATCTCGCCGATGCCATTGGAAAACAGCGTCTTGTAATGATTAACTGGATCATGGAGGTTCTGCATTTAATTTTTCTGATATTTCAAAAACAATCTTTTTTTTAAAAAACTTGACATATAACTGGATCATGGAGGTTCTGCATTTAATTTGTCCGATATTTCACAAAAATTCTTAATTTTTTGAAAAAAAATTTACACATAACTGGATCATGGCGTTACTTCATATAATATGTGGAACAGCTTGGCAATTCTTTGGATTAAAAAAAGTAACATGAATTGGCTTGATATGAACGCAGCACACGGCGTCGAATCAGCTTCAGTTGGAAACAGTATTCTTAGGCGCAAATTTAATGGATAGATTCCTTTCTAAGGGAACTTTTCCAAACGACAACCATCTGCTGCAGGTCGTGGGAATCGCCTGCATGACACTTGCCATCAGACTTGAAGAAAATCAACCTTATAATTGGTATTAAAAATATCTTCCAAGCCTCTACTTTTTCTGCATTCAAATCTTTGTTCCGAAAGGAAAATAGTTAACCTCTGTTCTTTGCCTCTTAGTATAAAGCAGGAAACTTTCAAGGTCGCAAACAATTTGTTCAAGCGACGGGAAGTTGTTGCAATGGAATATCTTCTTCTCAAAAGATTAAATTACCGATGCTACTCACCGACGATTGCTAATTTTCTGTGGTATATTCTTTAATAACAATCTTCCGGCATTAACCGCATTCTTACGGAGAGCGCACAGCTCTAACAGTTCGTATATTTATGCACAGGTATTACTTGAAAGCTGCCAGAGGAGATGTGGACCTTGAGCAGACGGCCAAATACTTGGCATGCATGTCCTTAGTAGATCGTCAACTGCTCCGGTTTTGGCCGTCAACTATAGCTTCATCTTTAGTCATTCTCGCCTGTCAGGTGCTTGATCGAAAAGATTCATACAAATTGGTCATCGAGGTACTTTTATTGATCTAATTTTCGTTTTCTAGATTTATTTAACGCCTGAACAATCATATCCCCAAACTTATTGTGCATCATTTTTAATTTTGATTGTGTAAATTTTCTTTGATGTTCAACTCAAATGTGAATTTTGGAAATTTGTTTTTAATGATGATTGATTAAATTTGAAATCTGAAATCTCGAATTTTATTCTTTTGTTGATGATAATCATGAATTTAGATTCAAAGAAGGAACAATTTATAGGATCAAAATTTTAAAAATATGAACAATAATATTATCGATCATGTGAAAATAGCACATTGCAATATCCTCGAACTGTCTTTATAATTTGTTTTAATGTGGATGTTTATCAGAAATGTAGAATGGATGATGATGAAGATTTGAAAGACTGCTTCGAGGTATTCAAATTGACATATATATTGCAAACAATGAATCATGTTTTAAGCTAATTCAAATTTGTGACGCCTAATTACAATGTTTGTACGCAGAGAATGGAATGGTTGCTGGAGAATGTATGGTAGAAGGTAGTTATACAAGAAATAAATCGATCTCTTAGAAGATTTTCCTCCGACGCATCATACAGACTTATCTTTACAGTCTTATTGTACTAGCGTAAAGGCCACAACTTTCCGGGGATGCCCCGTTTCTGCTGTGTTTTCTGTGAAATCGTAGTTCGTAATGAATTTGATCGCATGAAAGATTTACTCTCTTTTTCTTTTCCTTTAGTAAATGTCAAAATTTTATATAATTGATCGAACAATATTTTCCCAACTAATATCGTAATTGTTTAAAAACAATTTGTTTGGAAAAAAGCGTATGCTTACCGAGAAAACTAACATGCATTTCCCGTCGGTGGCAATATAGTTAAATAAACAAGATGGCAATGCGAATTAGAAGAATAATTATGTAGATAATAGATTTGATATTTGAATTAAAATGATTTTAAGTATGAACTTATATCATTTTGGATAAATCATTTTTTACAAAAAATATATTGTGATATTATTTTATAATTTTAAATTTTTATTATATTTTTTCATGATTTATTGGAATTAGATCATTAATTCTTCTCTTTAGTAAATAATTTTTATTTATTTTTATTAAGTTTTGAATATAGTATTGCAAAAATTTCAAACATGTATTATTCTCTAACACCATATACAAAAATATTTTTTTACCATTTCATTCAAACAAGGACATCTATATGGACTGTGACACATTTTACATTTATTTTAGCATATATACAATTATTGTTTGTCTTTTTCATTAAAACAAGGACATCTATGTCGGATGTTGTGCATGGGATTTTTCAATAGTGTTTATTATTTTTCCTATTGAGATGAATAAAATTTATTTTTTTAATAATAAAATAACATACATATCTATACATATATTCATACATATAGATATATTAATTTTTGGAAAGCTAATGTTAAAAGATACATATTGTACAAAACATGATTTATAAATAATTTCGTTAATTATTATTTTTTAGCATTTTGACAAGTTTGGAGGAAATATTTATAGAAGTTTGGGTTGTTCAATAATTTTTTATTGATATGCGAAATATAATTTTTTTTTATGATTATTCTATTAAAATAATATAATTTGAGATATTTTATTATGTAATTTAGAATATAAGACTATTCTGGACCTTGGTCTCGGGCTAGACTGGAGGTTTTCTTCTCTGTTCCTTCCTACGCCCGAAGTGAACGAAGACAATGTATCTTTACAATTTTTAATACAAAAACCATGGCTTAGGCCTTTTACTGATAATATATATATATATATATATATATTAAAAATAACCATCTATTTGATAATATCAAGATTATTAATTTCTGAAAAAGTTTTGTATTTTAAACCTATAAATATGAGGTACATACAATAAAGATCATATACAAATTATTCATAATATATTATCCACATCTTCACCTAACATAACATGTTAATGACCTCAAGATTTCAATATGTTGTGTATATTGGTGTATTGAAATGGTGACATCCTAACAATTTTTTATGATATTGAGTGGTCACTCAATTAAATTATTTGTTTCTCTTGTTAAATTATGAATATAATTTATAGAAGGAATGGATGAATGCAAACCTAATAATCAAAATAAATGACTCTAAGAAAGCAGGGCACACAAGATTAAGAAACATATATTGAAGTATATCCATCTAAATATAGGCTAAAAAATTTAGTTTCAATATAATAAAATGTAGCTATGGAGGAAGAACTTGATAAAATTGAGAAGAAGGATACATGGACACTTGTTCCCACACCTGCAGATAAAAATGTGATTGGTACTAGATGGGTTTTCAGGAACAAATTGAATGAAGATGGGGATGTGACCAGAAATAAGGAAAGGCTTGTATGTAAGGGCTATGCACAAGAAGAAGGACTAGACTATGGAGACTTTTGCTCCAGTGGAAATATTGGAAGGGGTAATAATTCTACTTTATTATGATGCTTATAAGAAGTTCATTTTTTTTCAAATGGATGTCAAGTCAACTTTCTTGAATGGAATTCTTGAAGAAGAGGTCTACATAGAAAAATCCAATGGTTTTGCATTGACAAAGGACAAGGACATGATATGCAAGCCAAAAAAGTCACTATATGGACTGAAATCCCCAAGGGCCATCATATGAAAGGATAAATTCTTATTTTATTCAGATTGGTTTTAATAGAACAAGTGATGATAGTAATGTGTACCTAAAAACTGAACGAGGTAAGTTGTTGATAGCTGAAGTATTTTTTGATGATATAATATTTGGAGGAAATGATGAGATGAGTTTGGCATTTTTTGAAGAGATAAAGGAGTATGAAATGCCAATAATTGGGGAGATCACATTCTTTATTGGATTGCAGTTTTCACAACTAAAGAATGGTATATATATCAGTCAATCCAAATATGTGAAAGAAATACTCAAGACTTTTGGTATGGATGGCTCAAAACTAGTTGGAACCCCCATAGTAACATGATGTAATTTGTCTAAGGATGATGAATATGATGCAATAGATGCTACTTTGTACAAGTCCATGATCTGTAAGTTGTAATATGTTGTTCATAGTAGACTAGCTATTGCTCAAGCGGTTGGAATACTGGCCAAATTTCAAGAAAATATCAAGGAATCACATATGGTTGCAGTCAAAAGGATATCATGTATTTGAAAGGGACAGTTGACTATGGTCTTTGGTATGCTCATGATGGTGATTTCTCTTTGAGTGTGTTTAGTGATGTAGATTGGCTAGGAAATGTTGATAATAGAAAAAGCACAAGTAGTGGTGTATTCTTTCTAGGTGAAAGGATTGTATCTTGGACAAGCAAGAAGAAAAATTATATCTTACAATCTACTGCAGAAGTAGAGTATGTAGCAGCTGCTATAAATTGTACACAAATTGCATGGATGAAGCAGATTCTTGAAGATATCAAAGAAAAGGTGATTGAACCGGTAACTATTTTTTGTGACAACATAGGTGTACTAAATATTTCCAAGAATCCAATAATGCATTCCAAGACTAAGAACATTTCAATTAAGTGTCACTTTCTGAGAGAGAAAGTGTAGGAGTGTTAAAAATTAATCCAATAAATCAACCAAAACTTTATACCACAAATATAAAACCTCTAGTTATCTTCAGTCCTACAAGATGTATGCCTTTTGTAAATCTAACATGTATATACTGCTCGGTGTTTATACTTTTTATCCTTTCCTTAAGCTTTACCGAATACCAGTCTATCTTTTCTTAACCTTTACTGAAATACAGTAAATAACTTAGTGTTTACCAATCAATCATGTTTTAGTAATGTGTAAAGAAAAACATCAAAACAATGAACCATATACACATTTGACACAGATTTTTAACGTGGAAACCCTGTTAGGGGAAAAACCACTTGGGACCGGTAACCCAAAATTTTCACTCTTCTGAAGTGAGCTTGGTGAAGAGCCAGCCCTGTTAAAGGTTACAAACACACTGTTAAGTGCAACCTTGTTAGAGGATTTATCACTAATAGTTTATCACTTGACCTAGGATTCACTATGTTGTCAACATGAAAACCTTTGATACTCCTTAGGATGTATCTCAATATATAAAGGATGGTTAAATTCTACTCTCTTAAGAGATTTTTTGAATCAATGGTTGAACTGAAATAGTAGATGACCTGTTCATAAATACAATATAATCTTGCAGATGTTCAAATCTATTGTAAGCTCATAATACCTCTTTTGATCAATGTTCTCTTCAATTACTTTTGCTCCACTTCTTTCTGTTTGGTGAATGATGTTACTTCTCTATTGCTCAGTGTCTGTAGAATTCTTAGCTCTGTTCTTCAACTTGTATGATCAGATCTATATGAAGACTTCTTATCTTCATCATAATTCTCTTTAGCATTCCTCTCTTTCATAATGAATTACTTGTCTCTTTATATAGACATGATTTCACCGTTTCTTATTTTCTTCGTTGATCACTTCTTGATCTGTAAAGCTTACCATGCTTGCTTTAGTTTTAATCCATAAAAATCTCCTTGTTTTTTGGAATAAAACATGCTTTAAATTGCCTTCTTATCTTTAGCTTTTAAATGATCGATGACAACAAAGTAATCAAATAGTTAACTCTATAATTAGGTCCTACCAGCTAAGTTGTTTTTTCGTATCCTAACTTCGGTTCTCGTCAATCAAAACTTAAGTTGTGCTCGGTGACTACTACAGATAGCTCGGGCATCAACTTCAGTTCTATTCGGTGACAGCTGCGGTTAGCTTGGTAATGCTTGCTTGGGTAACACTGGCTTTTAGGGTTTACCGTCACTCGGTGTACATGATTACTGATGACAAAAACTTTGTCTCTTTAGATCTTCAAGTTTTGTGAAAATATGTGTATGAGCAATCATACAATATCAAGTTGACATCAATGACAATACAATACATTAACTGATTTAATGACATGCATCTACTTTCTACATATCGGTGATTATCAACTTTGTCATCTTCAAACATTCAAACAGTTATAGTTCATCAATCTCTCCCTTTGGCATTGATGGCAACATACTACTAATACAATATGAAATATATCAGTTGTAGTTCATCAATCTTTACCAAACTTATTTTCTATAACCAATATAAATGTTTGACTCTCGGTTTAGCTCTTCTAGCTTAGATTTGATTCTTGCAGAGTACTTCCTTCATTCTTTATTCCCTTCACTCGATAGATGTAGCAACTTATGATTCTGTCTCTTTCTTTGTTGTAGAATCTCTTCTCCATTTTCTATATAGATATGCAGTGTTAATTTTTCCAATTCTCTCCCTTAGATGGATATTTGTTTGAATCATTCTCTGATGTTTTCTCTCCCTTTGACTGTTCCTCTTCTTGATGGATGATTATGATAGAGATTTCATATCTCTTTTCCCTTTGTCAGCAATATATTTCATTGAATACTTCTCTCCATGTTCATTAAGTACATCTCTCCCTTTGACAACAATGCCAAACTATGTCTTTTTTTATATATAATATATTCCTTGAATTTCCTCTCCATCAACAATACAATAACTTTGGTATTCGGTGCAGATAAGTACCTTTGTGTGTACTGATAGATCTTTGCAGTTCCATCTCTTTGCTTGCATCAACATGAATGATCTGATTATGTGTAGGCTAATGTAGCCTCCTAGTCAGCTTAGTGACTAGTAGACAAGGGTTGGACCCCTAGTCTCTTCCTCAGGTACTCAAATGTATCTTTAGGAAATGACTGTGAATATGTCTGCTAATTGTTCCTTTGATTGAACATATTCTAGTATCACATCTTTCTCTTGCACTTGTTCTCTTAAGTAATGATACTTGAAAGCAATATGCTTTGTCTTATCATGCATGACAGGGTTCTTTGAAATGTTGATAGCACTAGTATTATCACAATAGATAATCACTGGTTCAAGAATTTCCATATTCATACCTTCCAGTAATTGCTTGATCCATGCAATGTTAGAGAAATTTGTATCAGTAGCCACATATTCTTCTTTTGTAGTAGATTGAGAGATGCATCCTTGCTTCTTACGTATCCATGTGACAAGTATGTCACCCGTGAAGAATGCTCTTCCTATTGTGCTCTTTCTATCATCTATGTTTCTAGCCCAATCAGCATCTGTATAGACTTGAAGCTCAAATTTGCCTTCTCTTTTATACCACAGACCATAGTCTTCAGTATTCTTTAGATATCTCAAAATTCTTTTGATAGCAGTCATGTGTGATTCCTTGGGATTAGCAGAGAATCTTGCAATGATTCCAACTGCATGTTCTATATTTGGTCATGAGTATGTACAACGTACATGAGTTTGCCAATTATAGATCTATATAGGGTCTGATTTACCTTGGTTAACTTGTCTTCCTTTGTCATCTTGCATCTGATTTTCATAGGTGTTCCAACTGGCTTGGAGTCCTCCATCTTGAATAACTTCAGAACTTCCTTGATGTATTTGGATTGTGTGATGTAGATTCTTGCATCCTGTTGAAGAATCTGTAGACCAAGAAAGAATTTGATCTCCCCAAAGATTGACATCTCAAACTCTTTGCTCATTTCAATAGTAAATGATTTTCATAACATATCATTACCTCCAAATAT
Organism: Thuja plicata; assembly: GCA_018584345.1. NCBI lineage: Eukaryota > Viridiplantae > Streptophyta > Pinopsida > Cupressales > Cupressaceae > Thuja > Thuja plicata. The sequence continues at coordinate 914,547 of MU225678.1, read as the reverse complement.
GATATCATCAACAAATATTTCAGCAATCAGAATGTTATCATCAGTATCTTCTTTAAAATGCATATTACTATTATCACTTGTTCTTACAAATCTAATACTTTTGAGATAGGAGTAAATTTTTTCATACCATGCTCTCGGTGTTTGTTTCAATCCATACAAGGCTTTGTGTAGTCTACAAACCATGTTTCTCTTGTTAGTATCAACAAACCCTTCTAGTTGTTAAATGTGTACCTCTTCTTCTAGTATTCCACTTAGGAATGCAGATTTGACATCCATTTGGTACACTTTGATTCCTTTGTAAGCAACATAAGCAAGTAGAATTCTAACTGCTTCTAGCCTAGCAACAAGTGCAAAGGTTTCTCCATAGTCAATACCTTCTTCTTTTTCATACCCCTTGCATACTAATCTTTCTTTTTTCCTTGTGACTTCTCCATTCTCATTCAGCTTGTTTCTAAATATCCATTTGGTACCAATGACATTCTTGTCATCCAGTCTAGGTACTAGTGTCCATGTTATTTTCTTCTCAATCTTCTCTATCTCTTCATTCATAGCACTGACCCATTCTTCATTTTCAAGTGCAGTATTAACAGATTTAGGCTAAAAATCACATATTAAACATCTAGTGTTCAGTGACTTACTTCTTGTTCTTGATCATTCCAGCCCTTTTGTCTCCTATGATCTGGTTCTATGGATGGGGTCTTATGACATACTTGGAAAGTACCAGTTCAACTCTTTGTTCATCACCTTGACGTTCATTCTAATCTTCATTGCTTGATACATCATTATGAGCGATTTATTGATTTTTGGTGTTTGCAGCCTGATACTCGGGTGCATTGTTTTGTCGCTCAGGAGTGATACATTGTTTATCAGGTAGAGTCTTAGGTTCTTCACTATAGACAAACCTATTGTAGTCTTATGGTTCCTTTCTACTTTCCTCATCATTTTTCTCAGCAAATTCATCTACTTTGACATTTACACTTTCAATGATTTTGTTAGAGGATTTGTTAAGACATTTATAAGCCTTTCTTTTGGTAGAATAACCTAGAAATATTTATTCTTCACCTTTGGAGTCAATCTTTCCATTTCTATCATCTTTCAAAATATAAAATTAACTTCCAAAAATTCTGAAGTAACTTACATTGGGTGTGTATCCATACCATAGCTCATAAGGTGTCTTATTGGTGTCTTTATTCAATTGAACTCTATTTAATGTGTAGACAGCAGTACTGACACCTTCCCTTCAGAATGTTTTTGTGATGCCTTTCTTAGTCATCAGTGTTCTGGCACAATCAATAATGGATCTATTCCTTCTTTCAGAAATCATATTTTGTTGTGGTGTTCTCGATGCAGAAACTTGTCTTTGAATTCCATGCTCATTACAAAAGTTAGTGAATTTATCAGAAATAAATTCTCCTCCTCTATCTAATCTTAGAAATTTTAGTTCCTTTCCACTATAGTTTTATACCATTTAAACATCTTGAATGCTTCTGATTTCTTTTTTAAGAACATAACAGTCATCATTCTAGAATAATCATCTACAAATAGAATGAAGTATCTATCACCATAGTAGCTCTTAGTTCTCATGGGTCCACATAAGTTAGTGTGGACTAAATCTAGAATAGCATTAGATGTGTAGGTTTTTCTCTTAAAACTAGAATATTTCATTTTACCTTTTTGACAATTCTTACACATGACATGGTCAGGCTTTGACATGCTCGGTAATCCTCTTACTTTCCTTTTATTGCTTATCCTAACCATGTTGTCAAAATTCACATGACATAACCTTTTATGCCACAACCATATGTCTTCATTTTTAGCCATTAAACAAGTGGTATTAACATCATCAAGATAGAATAGGTTACCTTTTGTCTGTTCACCAATTCTGATCAACCTTCCTGATTCATTAAAGGTCTTTGCCTTTTTATTCTCAAATGCAACTCGGTGACCTATGTTATTCAGCTGTGAAACACTCAATAGATTATAGTTAAGTCCCTTCACCCAATATGCATTTTTGCATCTCATCAGATTATTCAACATTATTGTTCCTTTACCTTCAACCAGACAAGATGAGTCATTACCCATTCTTACTGATCCACCATTATAATATTCAAAAATTTCAAACTTTTCCTTATCTCCAGTCGTGTGGTGAGTACAACCACTAGCAATAATCCATACATCATTTTTTCTAACCTTAGATATGAGTGCAGTCTCAACATACCTTTCCTCTTCACCTGAATCATACTTCATAGAAACAAATACCACCTCAATATCTTCATCAGACTCGGTGTCAGTATTTTTAGCTGTGTTCTCAGCTAGCTAACAAGCTCTCTTCCCTTTGTCCTTTTAGTCTCGATTATATCTTCTGTCAAATTGTTAGTTTCTTCGGTAATCTCAGTCATCACCTTTGTCAAACTTCTTTTCATAGGATCTGTCATTGTTTCTGTCTTCTTTTCTTTTGTTAGGACATCTAGTAGCAAAGTGTCCATTCTCTTTATAATTAAAACATACCAATGCTAATTTACCTTTGTATCTACCTTTTCCTCTCTGCAATCTTCTAACCATTAGTGCTTCAATCTCATCAAGTTCCTGGTCATCACTATCACTTTCACTATCATTTCTCATAGTGTGTTTTTGACTTGATTTACTTATTTTCAAAGAAAATTTGAATGCAGACTCAATAGTTGGTAAGACACTGTTGCCAAAGTTATTCATCTCAAATGAAATAAGTCTACCAATCAAACTATCTAGAGTAACATTGTTATTTTCTATTGCTCTCATTTCTTGTATAACAGATACTCTAATAGCATAAACAGGCAATAAGGTTCTTAGAATTTTACTTACCACTGTTTCTTCTTCAAGTACACCTCCTACTCCTCGAATAGCATTAACTACCTCTTTGATTCTGCTACTGTACTGAATGATGTTTTCTCCTTCTTTCATTCTTAGGTCATCAAACCTTCCTCTTAGGCTTTCTGCCTTAGCTCTCAACACATTCTTATCTCCTCCATGTACTAGCTTCAATTTATCCCACATTTGCTTTGCAATGGTGCATGATTTGACATCTTCAAATTCAGCATCAGAGATTGAGGAAGCAAGTTCTATCATCATATAATTGTGTTCATTCTTTTCTCTCAATTGATCAACTGTTGGAGGTCCAGTAGGTAAAAAAAATCTAGTATCTAAGTATTGAGTGACATCATTTCCAATACCTGATAGGTGGAGTCTTATACTGCTTTGCCATGATGCAAAGTTGTCCTTGTTCAACTTAGGCACATCCCTTTTTCTCATCTTGTGATCTTTAGCTTGAGTCTTAAAACTCCCTTTAAAGCACACAAGCTCTGATACTAATTGTTAGAATAACTGAGAGTGGGGGGTGAATCAATGGCCTCAAAAATTAATCTAATAAATAAACCAAAACTTTATACCACAAATATAAAACCTCTAGTTATCTTCAGTCCTACAATATGTATGCCTTTTGTAAATCTAACATGTATGTAATGCTCGGTGTTTATACTTTTTATCCTTTCCTTAAGATTTACCGAATAGTAGTCTATATTTTCTTAACCTTTACCAAAATATAATAAATAACTTAGTGTTTACTGATCAATCCTATTTTAGTAATGTGTAAAGAAAAACATCAAAACAATGAACCATATACACATTTGACACATGGATTTTTAACCTGGAAACCCTGTTAGGGGAAAAACCACTTGGGACTAGTAACCCAAAATTTTTACTCTTATGAAGTGAGCTCGGTGAAGAGCCAACCCTGTTAAAGGTTACAAACACACTGTTAAGTGCGACCTTGTTAGAGGATTTATCACTAAGAATTTATCACTTGACCTAGCATTCACTATGTTGTCAACATGAAAACCTTTTGATACTCCTTAGGATGTATCTCAATATATAAAGGATGGTTAAATCCCACTCTGTTAAGAGATTTTCTGAATCAATGGTTAAACTAAAACAATAGATGATCTATTCATAAATAAAACATAATCTTGCAGATGTTCAGATCTATTGTAAGATCATAATACCTTTTTTGATCAATGTTCTCTTCAATTCCTTTTGCTCCGCTTCTTTCTGCTCAGTGAATGTTGTTGCTTCTATGTTTCTCGGTCTCTGCAAAATTCTTAGCTCTGTTCTTTAGCTTGTATGATCAAATCTGTATGAAGACTTCTTATCTTCATCATAATTATCTTTAGCATTCCTCTCTTTCATAATGAATTACTTGTCTCTTTATATAGACATGATTTCACTATTTTTTTTCCTTCTTGTTTTCTTCGTTGATCACTTCTTGATCCGTAAAGCTCACCATGCTTGCTTTAGTTTTAATCTGTAAAACTCTCCATATTTTCTGGAATAAAACATGTTTTAAATATCCTTCTTATCTTTAGCTTTTAACTGATCGATGAAAACAAAGTAATCAAACAGTTAACTCTATAATTAGCTCCTGCCAGCTAAGTTGTTTTGTTGTATCCTAACTTCAGTTCTCGTCGGTCAACACTTCATTTGTGCTCGGTGACTACCATAGATAGCTCGGGCATCAACTTTAGTTTTTTTTTGGTGACAACTGCAACTAGCTCGATAATTCTTTCTCGGGTATCACTTGCTCGGGTAACACTGTCCGTCGAGGTTTACTATCACTCGGTGTACATGATTACCAATGACAAAACCTTTGTCTCTTCAAATCTTTAAGTTTTGTGACAATATGTGTATGAGCAATCATACCATATCAAGTTGACATCAATGACAATACAATTCATTAATTGATTTAATGTCTTGCATTTACTTTCTGCATCTTGGTGATTATCAACTTTGTCATCTTCAAAAATTCAATCAGTTATAGTTCATCACAGGAGAAGGAGGTGAAGTTGGGATATGTACAAACAAAAGAGCAGATAGAAGATATCTTCACAAAGCCACTGCCTAAGGATACTTTTGAGTACCTTAGAGGTAAGATAGGGGCTATGTCCCTACCTGAATAGAACTAAGATTTTGTTGGTGCATCAATCCAATGGATTTATTGCCATATCTTTTGTTGTAGATTGATGTTTAGGGGACTAGTCCTTAGGGGGAGTAGTTGGAAAGAGATGAAGATAGTTGCAGCAGATAAAGACTTGGGCATATTGCACCTTTGGCATTTTTTTCAAAGGGGGAGAAGAATCAGTAAAGAGAGAGAAACTATGACAGACAAAGGAGGTGAAAACCAAAGATTAGGAATAAAGAACTACAAAGATGTATCAACTAAGGGGGATAATTTTTGGTATCTAGATATTTTCTTGGTGTTGTTTGTGTTGTCATCAATTCCAAAGGGGGAGATTTTTGGCATAAATTATGCAAAGATAAGTTGAGTATGTTATGATATGTGTTTGATGCATATATGATGATAGGTTGATCAATTATGATCTTGTCATTGATGACAACTTAGTACTTATTGGTTGACAATGTGCCTGTTATGCTAATGTATATTAAAGAGGTTGGATCTAGAGTTATGGTAAGTGTTGGCATGTGTGATCATAATAGAAGACTAAGTGATGTGTCTAGATGTTGTATCTATGAACACACACATTTATCATATGTACGATGTGACTTATGATTGATTTAAGGTTGATGGGTCAATGGGAAGAACATGATGTATTCAAGGAGGAATGATTTGATGATTTTGTCAAATAGGTTTTGATTCAGATGGTGCCATTCAGTATATGTTATCTTGACTATGTTATGGGGTTGGTGTTGCAACCACATCATTGATTGGTGACTGGAAGACCGAGTTTCAATGAACAAAAGTTTGGTCAGTAAAAAGTAAAAATATTTCTTAGAAAAATCTGTCAGATCCTAAATCGATGATTGTATCATCTTAAAATGGAAGCACTTCCATTTTTGTAGGTTTAGCACCCTCATTTAGTGCATTTACATGATAGATTTGTATTTAGGATGCATCTACACTTAGAATTAGGGTTAGGATCTTGAGGACTCTCCTTGATTTCCTTCTCCATGGCTCTAAATTCTAGGTAGGACCTATGTATTCATCCTCCTAGCCTTCATCACATCTCTCTAGGAACTGGTGCCTGTTTCCAGCATTCTATTCTATTTTCCCATCATCCTAGATCCCTGACCTACCTGGGAACTTCACTGGCATTCTATATTGACCGGCCTGAAACCTCAGGTTAGGGTCGAGGTTGACCCTAACCTAGGTCAGGGTTGAGGTTGACCTTGACCTAGGTTAGGGTCAAGGTTGACCTTGACCTCTATCAATTTTTGGTTCCCGCTTTCAAATTTGGATCATAGCGGGGCCCTAAATCTAAAATTGGCCCCCAGATCCGAATGCGGAAGGGTTTTCATTCAAAATTTAATTAATAGGTCTCCTCCTTAGTTGGTTATTGTGATTGGACCATGATTTGAGGTAAAATTTGAATTAAGGGCCCTCACATTGCCCTAGGAGGCTTACCTTGAAATATCTATAAAAGCACTCTCTTTTGCCTCCATTTGGAGAGAAGAAGAACAATGATACGGTGGACATGATCATGACATGATGAAGAGATGATGCAAGCAATAATTTTGTGGACAAGTTATTGTGGAGATTCAATGCAGCAAGAAAGAGTTCTTCCATCCTTCCTTCTTCTTTGATCTACCATTTTCAACATTCAAGCATTCAAATAATACAATCATGGGGTAGCAACTACGAATTGTGAGTTTGGTAGGAGTAATTTAGCCTTGGAGGCTTGGTATGCTTTCTTTATCATATTCAAATCTATGCATTTCTCTCATTACAATTCATGCTAGGGTTTCAATCTAGAGGATTAGATCTTGGCTTTGCACATTCAAATATCTTCCTAAGAGAAACACACACATATTCTATTACATCCGGCTATTCATGGAGGTGGAAACCACCAAAATGGGGGTTTGAATAAGGAAAAAACCTATATAGCCACCCAAAAACACCATTTTTAGATATCTACAGTCGCTATTTTGGGAGTTGCAGAGCAGATTTGGATACCCTTTTCGGTAAACTTTCGAGATCTGCAAACAGAATTTTCGTCGGAGTAGTGCAGGTCAAGGTCGAAATAAAGGGGTGTAATTGTGCCCGCGTATTTGGGTCAAGGTTGACCTATCTCAGAAAAGGAAAAGGTTTCTGGGTTATCATCATCTCTGTGTTTCTATTCCAGATCGGGTTGAAAAATTTCCAGAAACTTGATACAAACACCAGAAAACAAGTTTTTCTAGATCTGCTATGTTATGAGGTATGTATGTTATTTCATTATTCTTTCCAAAAATTTCCATATTTACATTCCTCATTATTATTACAATTAAATGTAAATGGTTAATAGAGATATAGGGTATCTTTTATGTGCAAATCTCCTTTGTTCAAAACCCTATCTAAAGATCTCCATTTTCTCACTCTACAGTGATGATGTATCATGTTGCAGTAAGTGGTTATGTGTTCTAGGGATCATAGTGATGTTTCAGATCGATGTGGATTGATGAGTGGGCATATTTATGATCGTTATGATCCAATTTATTGAATTTTTGCAAGAACATTAGAAAGTGTGTTGTGGTTTGAATTTTCTTTCTTAAATTGACGTGTGATAAATTTGAAGGCCATCCTGAAGTTAAATTGAATGTTCTAGACTGATAATACATTTTAGGGTTTAAAGACTAAGCGGGAAATATTGCAATACATTTTATAAGGCAGTTAAATTCCCTAATGAAATTGTAATGTATTTATATGCAAATCATTGTATAATGCAAGTGTAGATTGTGTATAAGAAGGTGAAGTCGAGTGAAGAGTAGAGATAGTCTACAAGAAGCAAAAGTATTGTGCTTTAATTGGATCTGAACAAGAAGAGGATGTGTGCTACATATAGATCATTGAACTTGTTGATTCCTAATAGTTTCTGCAAGATAATCCCTTAACTGGGTAGAATTTAACAGGTCTGATTTATAAATCCTTTAGCTAGGTGATTCTTTAATTAGGGATTGAAATCCCTTAACAAGGTTGCTCCTAATAGGGTAAAGCTCCTAGGAGGGCTAAAGGTAAATCCCTTAACCGAGTGGTTCCTAATAGGGTCTTCCTCTTAACCAGGAATTTGTAAGCTCCTAATAGGACTAATCTCTTACCCGGACGTACTTCAGAAGAGTTCTGAATTATTTGTGGGTGCCATCCCCACACGTGATTTTTTCCAGTTGGTTATCCATAAGAAAAATATTGGTTTTGTTGTGTTGCATGGTTGTGTATGTTTATCTTCCTTGGTTTTTTATTCATGCAATGAATGTGAATTAATGCAAGTTGTTTAAGGGTTTATAAAAACTTTAATTTCTAGATTAATGATTCACGCCCCCCCTCTCAATAATCTTGGATCTATTAATACTAACAATTGGTATCAGAGAATTTTTTCTCTTTTTGGTAAGCCTAACAGCTTGAGGAAAAGATCCAGTGATGAGGAAGGAACCTCTCATGTTCACTAAATACAACTACCTGGTATGGAGTCACATAATGGAGTTATATCTAAAAGGTATGGGATGATAATACTCAATGCATGTCACACACATGTATACCACTCCAACTAGAACACTCAATGTAGATCAACTGAAGGAACAATAGGAGAATACTCAAGCAAAAGAATCTATTTTAAGTACCTTATTTGATATTGAATATGTTGATATTCGTGGACTTGATATTGCCTATGATGTTTGGAAAAAGTTGAAACTAATCTATGGAGGAGATATTCATGTGCAAAAAGATAAGGAAGACAATCTTAGAGGAAAGTATGATGACATGAAGATGGTAGAAGGAGAGAACATTGCACAATATGGCCAAAGAATAAAAGAAGTTGTTGTTTCTATCAGAGGTGCTAGTGGAACTATTGAGGAAGATACGGTGGTAAGTAAAATATTGAGAACTGTATTGTCTTATTATACCATTAGAGCACGTCTGTTATAAATGAGCTGAGAAATTTTGACAGTGTTACTCTAGATGAAATGATCGATAAACTTACTGCACATTTGAGTTAAATAACTTTGATAACAATATTCCAAGAGTTGAGGCAAATTTCAAGGCATCAGTGTCTAATGTACCGGTAAGGAAAGGTAAAGAAATAAGTCATGGTTCTGATTGCATGTAAAGTCACACCAAGGAACTTGAATCTATCTTGGAAGATGAAAGGAAAGAAAGAGAGCTTGAAGCACTACTAGCAAAGAGATTGCCTAGAGGGACTTGTAAGTACACATGAAAGATACCACTATTTTTTTCATGTCATAAGATTGGACATATTGTTGCTAGATGCCCTAATGGTGAACAAAAGGATAAGTTCAAAAATTTTAAAGAAAAAGGGAAGAAATAATGCTATGTTGTACGTTGATTAAGGAGTTATCGATGAAGAATCAGAAGATAATGAGAAAGAGGAGTATGTCTTTGTTGCAGTCAAAGAAGATCCATCAGAAGGTGAAAAGGCATTTATTTCTCACATGGGACACAATGATGAATGGGTTTAGACAACGAGTGCTCACATCACATGACTGGTGACAAGAGTAAGCTCATTAAGCTTGATGAGTTTTATGGTGGTATGGTAAGGTTTGGTAAAAATAAACCTTGTTTGGTCAAAGGAAAAGGCACTATTTCTTTGAATGGTAAAAGTAATACAAATGATGTTTATTTTGTGGATGGTCTAACACATAATATTTTGAGTCTAGGACATCTAACTGATAAAGGTTGTAGACTAGAATTCAAAGGAGGTATATACAAAATAATTGGAAGGTCGAGTGATGAGATTGCTACCAGTAGGTAGACTAGAGGTAATTTATTCCATCTAAATAATACTGTGAATAGTTGTTTGGTTGCAAAGGTTGAAGATAGTTGGCTATGGCATAGAAGGTTTTGTCATGTAAATTTCGATAGTTTGATCAAAGTGAGTAAGACAAATGCAGTTAGGGGATTGCCACAATTAGTCAAGCCAGACAACATGATGCATAACGAAAGATAGTTGGGTAGGTTAACTAGTTCTACTTTAAAAGAAAGTCTTTTTCATTTGAGAGCATACTTGATTTGGTGCATACTGATCTTTGTGGGCCTATGAGATAGAAAAGTTATTCAAGTGATAGATATTAAATATTATTTATCAATGACTATTCAAGAATGATGTGGGTAACTTTCTTGAAGGAGACGTCTCTAAAAAATTGAAGGCACTGGATGAGAAGGAATCAGGCAAGAATTTAAAGTGATTAAGGTCTAATAGAGCAGATGAGTTTACTTCTACATAATTTGTTAAATATTGTGAAGATAATGGAATTAAGAGATAAATGTATGCACTGAGAAATCCACAACAAAATGGTGTTGGACAGAGGAAGGACAAAACTATAGTGGATATTGCAAGGATAATGTTGATTCAAGGTGATGTACAAAAAATGTATTGGAGAGAAGCAATTAGTACTATTGTCTACACACTAAACCAGGTGCAAGTAAATAAAGGAACCGATAAGACACCTTATGATCTAAGGTATGGTCACTCGCCTAGTGTTAAATATTTCAAAGTCTTTGGCAGTAGATGTTACATTAAGAGGGATGATTACACGGGAAAGTTTGATCCAAAAAGTGATGAAGGTGTTTTCTTGGGTTATTCTACTAAAACCAAAGCATATAAGTGCTTCAATGAGAGTACTATCACAAGGATTGAGAGTGAAAATGTAAAGGCGGATGAATACCCTGAGAAATATTGTGATTCAAGAAAGAAAGCTACAGAGGATGATCGAGAGATTTTTTTTATTGAACTAAAAGTGCATGAACCAAGAGAACAAAACAATGTGGAAGAAGTGATTCAATCGAATGAAGAAGAAGCTCCTAGACCTGAACTGGTGATACCTAGGTATGTGAAGATGAATCACTTTGTAGATAACATTATAGGTGATAATAATGCAGATGTTCTTGTTAGGATCAAGAAACACTGAGGGGGCGGGGGGGGGGGGGGGTTTGAGNGTGATACCTAGGTATGTGAAGATGAATCACTTTGTAGATAACATTATAGGTGATAATAATGCAGATGTTCTTGTTAGGATCAAGAAACACTGAGGGGGCGGGGGGGGGGGGAGATTTGAGTCAGTGTTGTAGCACTTTTAATCAATTTTAAGCAATTTAAACTTAACCATGCAATGACTAAAATAAATAGAACATATGCATAAAGTAAATAACTCATAACACAATGATTTGTTCACGAGGAAACCATGTTAATGGAAAAACCCTGGTGGGGATGGTACCCACAAATTATGCACTAAGAGTATAATGTCCTTGTTAGGAGACCTAGCCCTGTTAGGAGCTGAATATTACATTTAGTACAATATCTGTGTTAAAAGATGTAGACCTGGTTAGCCCAGTAATACAAGGAACTCATTGCTTGTACAATACAAAATTATCCTTTTATAATGTAGCATCACAAAAGATGAATTATACAAGTATCTTCTATGCTTAAGTAGTTCCAGTTATAGCTCGCAATATCCTCTGTATTATTCTGACATCATAACTTATTCACACGCATCTTTTGCCCCTTTGCATCTCAAAAACATATCCACTTATATATCCGATCTCATAATATGTCAAGTCGACTCACAAGTGCATTACCAAATGTGTCCAACACATAACCAAAGAGTAAATACAAAATAGGAAATAAAACATCCATCAACATAGGATAGGACCCAACCTAATTCTCAAATACCATTGTTGGAATCCACACGTTACTCCCGTAATCATCGTGACCTTTCATCTACCCTGTTTTACTGCTATATTGTCTTCGCATGCCAAGAAAATGTTGTAAATCTCTCTGTTCAACTTCAAAATATAAGAGACCATAACTAAAGTCATACAACACTCCATAATAGCTTCATCTAAGTGTGCAAGACTTAACTCTCCATATACTGTGCTCAATACAAAAATTGTACAACTGTATCTAGAAGAATGTCTGTGGACTTAGTCATTTTTCCAAGACTGGATACCCAAAACTGAACTGTACTCCAAGAGACCATACTCGTAAGTAGTGTTTCCATAAATGACAACATACATGCTAGGTAAAAGTACAAACTTGTGTCACACTTTAACAAAGGAAGAGGACCACGACATGCAAAACTGTTAAACTTTGTCGACCTAAAAATGGCATTAGTGTTTAGAATTTGAAAATGATGTAAACTAATGAAATGTGTAAAATTGGATGTAGTTTATGCCAATAATTTTTTTTTAAATTTTTGAATAAGCATTGACCTATTTTTTTTACTTTTGAAGTCCATTTTTTAATTGCTCAAAAAATGCTGAAAATGTAGGGTCTAGTTCCCTCCAACTAAATATATGCAAATAAGCTTTTTTTCCTCTGATTTTAGAATATGTTTTAGATGACATGTATAGCTAGTGCATAAAAAAAAGAAATATTGGTTTTCAGTATATATTTTGTCTGTTATAACTATTCAAAGTCGGAGTTACCTGAAATTAATAGTTTTTTCTCCCTCCACATTTTCCCTAGCAAATCTAAAGCAAATACAAAAAAAATTACATATTCTTGAAGAGGACTCTCTCCTCTAGTGTTAAATATAAGTTGTGAATTTTTCTGACATGATTTGCTATTTCTTTTATTTTTCGAACGAGCGTGTTCTTGACTGTTAAAATACATACTTGGATTTTTTTCAACTTACAATATAATATATGTAATTAAAACACCATAAAAATTATATGACCATAATCTAGACTTCGAGCTCTACAAAAGGGTATTTTTAGATTTGAAAACAAGTTGAATTGTGATGGGGCAAATAGCCTCCAAACACACATTTTTTCTAAAATCTTATTTTTTGCTTGTGTTGCTGCCACATGGGATGTCACATAGACGCTTTTAGCCAAAACTAAGGCCAAAACTAAGGCCAACCAAACATGGTCGCCATGTGACCACGACCCCTTATCTCATATTTTAAAGCATTTTTTTTAAAATAAAAAATAGATAATTTCCTAAATTGCGAATTAAAATAAGGTTTTTTTGAAGAAAATCATATTTTTAATAATTTTAAGGCGTATTTTTTGGCATTAAAGGACAACTACGAATTAAAATTATCAAGTAGGTTTGTATTTTTTATAATTTTAGTGTTTTTTTTCTATTTTTTTGTTTTTAATTAAAGCATTGTTCAATATTAATTTATGAACAAGTATCAATATAATTTTTAATTTTTTTATCAAGAGTATATGTTTTTGTGTATGCAGGTGAATCGAAGCTCTCAATTTGAATAATTTGTGCAATGGGGAATAAAAGAAACAGATTAAAAAAATTTGACCAAAAAAGGGATGACAAAATGAAAGCTTATACAAAACTTAATCAAGATGACCCTATTGAAGTTCAAGAAGATGCAATTCAAGTAGAGGAATAAATTGGTGGAAATATACCTTTTGATATGGGCAATTTGATGGAGATGAATGAGGAATCATTTTTCAATCAATTTTCATCTGACGAATTGGTACCTCAAAGCACAATGCAAAAAGATTTGGGATGAATATTTTCAAAGTAAAAGTCTGATTGGAAAAGCACAATTATTTGTCAGGTTATTTAGGAAAAAATAAATGACTCCTATTTTGGAGTTGTTAGGTGTTGATAACAAGAAAAACTCAGGAGACAATGTAAATCGAATAATAGTTGAAAATTTGCAAGATGCATTGAACGACATTAACAACTCAAGTCGAGGAGCTGATTTAAGTGTTGCACATAGAGCATTGATGACTACTTTATCTAGTAGGAGGTTGACACAGAGAAAACAAGTACATGCAATTTCTGATTTACTGAATGTATCTAGAAGAACTGTTCAAAGATATAT
>MU225678.1:856951-894108 GCA_018584345.1 Thuja plicata | reverse complement strand
TTGGTTTCATGTTAGGTTTCATGTTAGGGATCAATATGGTCAAGGTTTCATGTTAGGGATCAATATGGTCAGGGTTTCATGTTACGGTTCATGTTAATATTTATGTTAAATTTTTTGTTTCTATTTCCTGTTTCAATTTCATGTTAGGGTTTGATGTTGGTTTCATATTAGGGTTTCACATGTTACCTGGTACGTGCAAATGTTATGTTTAATATGAACTTTGTAATACTAGAATTTTTTCTAATGTTTTGTAATATTTTCCTGATGTTTTGTGACATTTTCTTAAGGTTTTGTTAGGGTTCATGTTAGTTACGGTTTCATGTTAGGGTCCAATATGGTTAAGGTTTCATGTTAGGGTTAATGTTAGAGTTTATGTTGATTTACGTTTCAGTTTCATGTTAGGGTTCATTTGTTAGAGTTTATGTTTTCGTAAGTAACATTTTCCTTTACTATTTTGTAACATTTTCTTAATGTTTTGAAACATATGTAATAAAACTAAATAACATTTTCCTAATGTTTTATAATATTTTCCTAATGTTTTGTAATAGTTTCCTAATGTTTTGTAACATTTTCCTAATATTTTGTAATAGTTTTCTAATGTTTTGTAACATTTTTCTAATGTTTTCAAACATGTAATAAAACTAAATTAATTAACTAACTAACTAACATATGATTCTAACTAAAAAATAAATTTAAATCTACATTAAACAATATTTTATATTTTCTAAAATTAAAAATAACAAAAGTAAAACAAAAAAACATGAAATAATAGTAAAACTACATTAATTTAACATAACAAAATTGAAAAACATTAAAAAAACATTAAAAAAAAAACAAAAAAAAAAATTCCTACCTATTTTCGGCTGAAGTACCCATATTCCACTCCTCAAATCTTGGAAAAAACTCAGTGCAAATGAGCCGCTCTTACCAAATTTTGGCATTTATATAGTTTTTAGGGGTTCCGACCGAAACAGGTCCGGCCAGACGCGTTTCGGTCAGACCTGTTTCATCCGGAACCCCTCTACCACATCAACGCCACATGGCGCTGTGTGTCCGCTATGCATGTATGGCCAGACATGTTTTGGTTGAAATAGGTCCGGCCTTAACATGCCAAATGGTCCCCAAGTGTGACACAATTCTGTACTTTTACCCTGCTATACATCCTTGGCCACTTGCCAATATTTCTAACCAAAATAAATCTTGGAGAAAGTACTTGTTTGATTTCCAAGTATGAGCCTAAGAGAATGAAGGAAGCATCAAGGATGAAGATTGGGTAAAAGGATCATGAAGATCAATAAATAAATAGCATATGTGTTGCTCACACACTTTTTGAACATACACAACTTTATACCATGAATTACATTAAATAAATAATATGGTAGCTCATAGATAGAATTTTTAGAATATTTCTATAATGTAGGAAAATAGGGCTCTCTAGCTTATGCATGCAAACTAGGCCTATTTTTACTTTGATTAAATTTAGAATACAAAGCTACTAGGAGATAAGTACGATTTATTAGCACTCTAATCAAGAGATTAAATACAATATCATACTCTTAGGTCTTCTATTTATTTGTTTCTCATAAGTGTGTAATGAAATAAAATAGGTGATTTTAGAAAGGGGATTAAACTAGAATAGATAGTCAAACTAGGAAGCTCCAAAGCCCAAATTTCTCTCAATACATTAGGAAGGAAAACAACCCACTAGGCTTAAGAAGACTCAAGTGTTGAATGGTTGTAAGATTTTCCTTTGCTTTATAGATTGTTGATTGTGTAAGAGGAATGAAGAAATGGAATATATAGTACATGAAGGGGTTTTTTGTCTTATAGAGTAAATAATAGTAAATTCTTAAACTAGATGTAAGAAGCAAAAAAAAATACTAAACTACACACAAAAATAGCCAAAAGTGTCTAGAAGGAGTGACCTGGGCTTTAGGGGGTAAATGGACTTGCCCTTGATGCTAGGAGGCACCCTTGATTAGCAAAAATAAGGTGGAGAATCTATGGATCTAAAGGAGACTACTAGATATTCCTATAACTCAATATGAAACTCCATCACCTATTACTGCACATATAAAATGGAAGAATGTTGGGAAAAAGGGGTTTGCCTCAGTAAAACCATTTAGGAATTAACCTTGAAATTAAAATGAAATTGCATGAAAGGAAAGTGTGTGTGTTGTCAATATAAGAGGATTGATAAGTGTCTTACACCTTGATGATGCAAGTGATTCTTGAAACGAGATCACCAGTAATGATACAATAGCATGACTCCACAAAGACCTAAAAGGACATCACAATAGACATGCTTTCATAATGATTCTCAGGCTTGCCACCATGATGAATTTATTGAATTCTTAAATATGCTTGACTACTCATTGAATGCTTGATAGGGATGAGATGCCATACAAAGATGATTAATAGATTGATTTTTGACTTACCTCCTTGTGTCCTTAAATGGGAGAGGAAGCATTTATTTTATACCTCTCTAGACTATTTCAAGGCACAAAACTCAAAAGAGGTCAACAAGGATTTGAAAATCATACTAAAAATCAAAAGACCAAGCTCCAATTCAAATCTGGAGCCAATTTGATGTGTAAGGGGTGGCTTCCAATATAAGGGGAATATTAGGATTCCCCATATGCTCCAAGGTGCCCTTTACAAGGCAATCGTACCTCAAATTTAAATTGAGATTCCATATAGACATGGAGATATAATAAATGTGTACGAAATTGAGGTGTAATAAATAGAAATGTAAAAAAGACCACCAATAGAGAAATAGGGCCTATGTACAAAATAAACAATGATTGAACAAAATAATTAAAGAGGGTGTGCCTATAATTAAGGGCCCACATTAATTAAATTGTTTGAAAGGACTTAAATACATAGAAAAAGTCCTAAAATGCATAAAATAACGAATACACACTCAAATGGGCACTGCACAAGCATAGAATTGGACACACTTAGGCAATACATACAATTTTTGACACTATATTTAGCCCCCACTTTAGTGGGGGCGGGATTCTACACTCATACACACGGTAAAGTAGAAGAAAGGGATATGATAGAGAGAAGATGAGATCACAGGCAAGACTTAAAGAGGTAAGACATCACTAAGTTTAAGGGAAGTCCAAAAATCAAGGATCTTAACTCATGCAATCATCTATAAAAACACACAAAAAAAAAAAAATTAAAAAAAGAGATAAAGGATACGACACAAAGGGGTTGTTACTAAAAACAAAGGCTCCAAATCAACTAGATGAAGAGTCTTTGAGAACCAAATGTCTCAAACACTAGTATCACACTCAGAATGTTATTGGAAGAGCACAAGTGGTCTCGTAGGAAGAGAAAGGGCACACATAAAGGATAATACAAGAGTCCATGATCTAGCCAACCAGAAAAGATATAAGATCGTGAAAGAGAGAAAAAGGAAACCATGGATATCATAGGCTAGCAGACTACATTATGCTAGGTGATCCATGAGAGAAAGAGGTGGAAAAGTGGAAAATAATCTAGCAAGTTATGTTATGGTAGTTACACTCATTGAAAGAGAGATTGGTACAAAGATGGAATTGATAGTCTAAATAGTTGTGTTATGATAGTCAACCTATCTAGGGATAACCAAGTAAAGCATTTTTAACAAGGAAATCTTCCAAAAGAGGATCATCCTAAGGAAAGCATTATCTCCAAAGGAAATCTATTGTATAGTACAAAAATATCCAAGTAAATCATTATCTTGAAGGAAATATACAAAATAATATACAGGGGCATAAAATAATGCACATGGGCATAAACTAATGCACATGTGAACAAAATAATAGGGGCACAAAATAATGCATAGATGCATAAAAGGATAGCAATAAGGGATGCACTATCTCCTTATAAATCCACTAAATAATGTACAATACGCTGCATACATTCCCCCCTCCTTAAGATGACAACATAATGCTATAATGACATCTTAAGAAAAAGCAGAACAAGGATACCCACCTTCAACACCAAGGACATATCTCTTAAGCAACAAGTTATACATAACGAAAGCAAAAGAGGCATAACTCTTTTTTGAACCCTAAATTTTAAAAAAATATAGAGTTCCATATAAAGATAAAACCAAACAAAAAATGAAATCACTTCAATTATATGTGAAAATGATTTAATTGAATGTTCCATTCAATATGGTGGGTTGATGCCATGAGTCATTTATGTTTAAATGATATATATATATATATATATATCACTTTGATAAAATGATTTTAAATAATGAAAGGCATGTGCAAGTAATGGACCCAATAAGGAGAAATGTGCTCAAAATAGTTTTTGGCAAGACATATATTATCTACAAGACACCAAATTGGTCTTACCGAAACCCAATGTTTCATTGATAAGGAAAATAATGAAAAATTATTAATTTAATCATTCATATATGATTTAAAATAATTATCTCATCGGTGATAAAAGGAATCAAAAATTTAAAAAATTAGTCAAAAATCATGAATGAAGAATTATGAAAATTGATAGAAGAGTTAGATTGAGACTAAGTGTTAGTTATCTAACTAGAAGAATGATTCCAATTAAATAAATAAATAAATTCATTTATGTGCACAAGCGGAATATAAATAAATAAGTAAAACTTATTAATTTATGAGATGAATAATTAGTAAATTAAATAAATTGAAATTTATTTAATTGTGCATGATGGGGAATAAATAAATAAAATAATATATTTATTTTAAGCAAACTTTAGTTGACTTTGGGGAAAATGGAAATTAAATAAAATATTTATTTTATTCAATTTTAGTAGACTTAGTTGGTAAATCAAATAATTATTTAATTGTGATAACAAGAGTAAGAAAAGTTAGTTTAATTAAATAATAAAAATCATTTAATTAAAATTGGTGAAAAAGATATGTGCATCTTGACTACTTCCCTTTGCAACTTGACACACTTTATAACACTGAACAAAATTTTGGACATCTTTTTATACCATCTGCAATCAAGAGCGACTACAAGAATATTCAGTAGGTACTTTATTTCATCTGATCTATTGATCAGAATCCTACAAGTGCTAAGATACTATTATGTTTTGTCTCTTTCCTATCTTCTATGGAAAACAATTACAAGAGTATATAAGGCCTTCACAAACATCAGGTCGTCCAAGAAAGATTACATTTCCCAATGAAAAAGAAAATGTATTACACAGGTAGGTCATGACCCAAAATCATAAGGATTTTCATCTGACGAATGAAATATGAAATGTGATGCTCAAGTTGGTCGGCCACAAATGTAACATCATCGATAAATGAGTCTTTAAGATTTTCCAATCGGGAAAAGCTTCATGAGATCGGAAAACATGAAGACTGGCTGGAAATATGAAGAACAGGACAGTCTCACCAAGAATCTGAAAGATCTCGAATGCGAAGTAACCAAATTATGCACGATCCAAGGAGGGTGACAAGGATGAAGCCACAAACACGCTAGAAGGATCGTATCCTCCAAGAATATGCATAGAATGATTGTAGAAAGAAATACCAGAATTAATCAAACAAGAAAAAAATATGAAAATAAATGTTTTTGGTTGATGCAAGATTTCCAAGATCCCAAGATGCTTCTACATCATAATGCTTGTATGTAAAATGTAGGATGTTGGACGTCTTCAAATATTCAATAGATCTACAAGTGCCAAATCATATATCATGGATGTAAGTATTCTCTAACGCTTGAATGGTTGAATGCTTGTGCGATATTGATAAATGTAGATCTCCTCCCTTGATGGCCAACTCCACTATCTTCAAGAAAGAAGCTAGATCTATTGAAGGAAATGCATGTTTGATTGAATGGAACGAATGCCTTCAATGAATCTTTTCTTTTCTTAAACTTCTTGAATGCACCTTGAACTTGATAGCTTGCAATTGATGAGCATATAATGGATCTTGCTTTGAAAAATTGGATGTAGCTTGTGGTTCTTAAATGTGTATCAAAGATGGATTCCCAAATGAAGTGAGTAGGCCTCCTTTTATACCGATTTTGGGCAACAAAACAAAAGGTTCGACTGCACTGGGTGGAAAAATGTGAAAATCCTAAAATGGGCCCAAATTCCCATGAAACCAGTCCCCCAAGTACATGTTGACCTTGACCTATACCCCAAGTATAGGTCAAATTTGACATATACCCTAGGAGGCACAATTAACAAAAACATTCTCAAGATCTCGGGGGTGTAAAACAAATGGTCAGAAATAGACAAAAAATGAGGAAAATGTGGAAAATCAAGCATAAATGCATCCATGTTCTAGGAAATCACTAAAATGAGGCCTAAAAAGGTCTTTGAGCCTCCAAATTAATGGGTTCTAACTTTTAATATGGTACAATAGGTATGTATATACAGTTATAAGTGTGTGTGTGTGTGTGTGTGACAAAGTTATGGGTAAAGAACGATCAACTACTCTTTAAAGATTGGACACTAAAAATAGCACTCTGCTAAATTTAGGGGAATGAAAAATTCAGCGGCACTACCAAAAATGTTGGGGTGGGATGTTGACATCTAAAAACTACAAAAAGTATACTTTTTTCCAAAAATGTACGTACTCCTCCCCTTTGACTTTTGGAGATATATTTCGATAAAGGTTTTGTTAAAAATAACTTTTTAATAAAAACTTGGAAAAAAGATTTGCCAATTTTTTTTGCCTCCATCCTGATTTTCCTCCCATGGTCTATGATGATATAATCATTGATGTCAATGTAATACGAACTTGTATAGCTTCTTTTGGAATACGTGATCGACCTTTAAAAATGTCCAAAATTTGACAAAGTTTAAATTTGATGAATTGAAAGGCAATGTATGGGTTTTTGGACCTTCTTAGTGTGATGGCGGCCTCCATTTTGTTCCAAAGTGCCCATATTTTTAGTTGCCACTAGATTTTGCCTCAATCTATGTGCCCTTATCCATATTGACCCAAAATTTCAACTACTTGGATTTTGATGAAATGACGATAAATCTTAGGGTTTTGGCATGATGCAAAATCAATGCCAATGTCTTTTTTATTCTAAAGTTCCCAAAAGTATGTGCTTGGCTCCAAATGTGTGCCCACAAAAAAAACCATCGAAACTATCAACTTCTCAACATTTGATAAAACAACATGTGATCTTTGAGGTTTTGGGATGCTATGAACACAATTGTGAGGTCTGTGAAGCTCCAAAAAATAGGAAAAAAATACCCAAATCCAAATTCACACAAGAAGGGGAATTTGGAGACCTTGAAACACTCTTGAGAAAAGAAACAATAAAATATTGAGAAGAGGTTTGTTGAATCTACAATCTGATACCATGTTAAAGCTTGAAACACAAGCACTTGCAAGATCAAACAACAAAACAAGAACACCTTCCACAAGCAAGGGTAGAAAGAAAGAATTTCTATAATCCTCAAGTGAAAAAATATTACAATATTGTAAGATGATTACAATGAATCTAGATCAATTACTTTTATAGAAAGCAATAGTCCTAAAAATATAAAAAAGCTAACTCAAACTAAAACTAGCAAACTAGAGTTAGATATTCAAACTAGAAGTGTATAATATGTATAATGTGCAAACTAAACTAAATTAGGTTCAACTAGGTGAACTTAAGCTAGGCATGTTCATGCAAACATGTACTCAATTGAGCATAAGGAAAATGAATTCAAAAGTATAATGACGATAAATAAATTTGCAAATATAAATAATGGTATAAATGTTCAATCCTTCAATATATATTGTTATGCATGCAAACAATATATGCATAAGGTTGTATGTACTAGTAGAAGGAATGGAAGTAGTCTACAATAAGTTCCTACCTACTTCAATTGCAATAAGTTAATTCATACTATTAGGTTCTACAAAAGAAGGAACGAAAAATCCTTTGTTCTAGAAAAGAAGCATATTGATGTCAATGAGGAAAGAGAGAATATAAAGAAGACATGGATAAATAAATTTGAGGAGAATGTGAAAGAAAAATCAATGTATGTGTCTACACCTCTCTGTAGTTCATATATTTCCTTTTTTAACTAGATAAATAAACATGGTCTAAGGGGGAGACTTAACTATGGATCTCAAGAACCACCGAATAAGTTGTGTGTTGAATATTTTCTAGCATAACATTTGGTTTGAAGGTATACCAGAGCAATTCAGGTCTCTATAAAGACTTGCAAAGTTTACTCCGTTCACTAGCCTAATAGAGTAGCATCTTTAAGTTGAATTATAATGGTCACAAATAATCAATGCACATCATTTTATTTCAATTAGAAGATGATATATTGGAGATTTCAAAATCATTTCAATCACTTGTAACCTTTTTTCTTGAGTGTCGTCTTGTGTAATTAATATTTTCATGTGTGTCTCCTTCAACCATCCCTTGCGTCTATTTTTCAAAAGTTGTCCTTGATTTAGTAATATTATAGCTCTTGCAGAACGTGTTCTATAGAGAAGAAGTTATTGTAGAAAATCTTTTGCATCACAACCGTCTGTTCAAACCCTAGTTGTGGGTTTTCAAACTTTTGTCAATATCTAGTTTGTTATTGGAAAACCCTTATTTCCTGAAGATAAATTATGGAGACTCCTAGGATCGTGTATGTGGTAAATGAACCTCGATTGGTGTTCAAGATGTCGTACAAATATTGTTTGGCTGATATTGTTGGTACATTTTCACGAGTATATCCTAGTGTTATTTAATTAAAGGATTTACATATCTATGTTCTTGTTCAAATGGAATAATACTATCACTTGAAAATAGTTGATTTTAAGAAAAATAATCTCTTGGATAGTCAGTTAGAATTAAAGCTAGAACATTCTTGTCGGAGAAGAAAATATATGTTTATATATGTTTGGAGTGACTTTCCTTGGTTTAGAAAAGAGGAGATGGCTTGAATTATTTTGAGTAGAGTTCATGAGGAATTATTTTGGCTGGAAAAACCCCATATCATCACAAAGGATTCAATCAAAGATGTCACATGGGTCTATGTGATTCTAGAGATGTTTTGATTCTGAAGTCTATAAGAAATGACGAGGTCATGAGGCTGACTAGAGTAAAATTTGATTAGATCACTTACTCTTGAAGGTATCACAGATATAGACATAGTGTATGATCAACAAAGGGAATTATATATAAAGTGTATTTTACCAATAGAGAAGTTACTACTAATATGACTGTCATCTTAATTGTCTATCAAATAGAAAAAGAGTGGAAATTCTTTGACTTGTGTGAGGTGTTGAGGCTACGACTATTTCATAACCTTAAAAAGATATAATTTTATAACATTGATGATAACAATGAAGCGGGTGTGGAAGAAAAAGTTCCTAAGAAATAAATTGAGATGGAAAAGAAAAGTAAAGGAAGATCCAAAGAACCTTGGAGTATAAAGATGAAGAATATCCTTATGAAGTAATGAATATCTTCAATATTATAATACATCATGGAAATTTGCAAAAAAAAAATGAGTCTTATCCAATGCTACCATCATATGATCAGGAAGTCATTGAAAAATCCTTTAAAATCTACATGTCAAGACGTGACTACACACTAGATGACATCATGGATGAAATTTTAGAAAATCTTGCATAAGTATTAACAGAAAGAAGTGTTAAAGTAGAAGAGCTTGAGGAAAAACTAAAAAAGTAGGTCATCAATGAGTATGGAAGCATGTTTTCAAAAGAATAAGTTGAAGGAGGAGAAAATTTGATAAAGGAGAGCCTTGTTAATATTTCTTTGATAGAGACTTCTCCTCTAGTGAAGGTTGGCAAGGATGGTGTGATATAATTGATAAATATAGACAAAAGTGGCACTATCGAATAAAATGAAATTGATGCAGGAGAATCCTTGGGTCGTTGGAAATATTGCATCACCCAAAAATATTTTCCTTTTGTTTTTTTGTTGTTTTGTTCTAGGTGGGTAATTTATGTAGCAATCGTTCTAGTTGGCTATTTTTCTTATGCAATCCTGCTGGTGTGTTCTAGACATCATGGTGAACCTTTGTCTAGATTTGCATCATGTTTTATTATTTCTTGGAGAATACATCCTAATATTGGTCCAGTCATATATTATTCTTCTTGTTCTAACAACCAAGTTGGTATGATTTTCCTTGTGATGGTGTTTCACGATCGACAATGCTAATTGGCGCATTGTTAGATGATTGTATGCTCGCGGTCGACCTCCTTGTGTGATTGCTATGTTTTCTTCTTGTTGGAGGATGTGATCTTTTATGGCCAACTTGTGGATTGTGATCTTGTATAGATTTATAGTATTGGGTCCTTAGTTAGTATTCTAAGAGATAGAGTAGTGCAATAGCTTAGCGTCCAGCATAGATCTGGATTTTTGATTGTAAGAAGGCATGTATGCTTGGAATGTAAGATGGCATGTTTTTGGTCATGTATAATGTAAATCTTTGATTTTGGATAATAAGAATGCCTGCGAGGCATGTTGCTTGTTCATTATTCAGTTTTTAATGATCTAGTGTTGGTTGTTTCCACTGTGTTGACTCTTGTTGCATGGTTGGACCATCTCCATTGGGGAAACTATGACTGTGACTACATTAGATGGTATCACAGTGAGGTTGAGGTTCTTGTGTTAGCATAGCTGAGTTCCTAGACTTGTGAAGCTCTAAACTTGTTGATATCGCAATCACAGAGGACTTGCACAAGATGGCTAGGAAAGGTTTGTTGCTGATTGTTGTGAGGTGAAGGCATACCAAGGGTGTATAGATCACCGAGTTGGAGGTAGCTTGAAAGTGTGTCTACTATATATCGTCAATTAGAGAGGCAATTAGAACCTT
The DNA here is from genome assembly GCA_018584345.1 of Thuja plicata. NCBI lineage: Eukaryota > Viridiplantae > Streptophyta > Pinopsida > Cupressales > Cupressaceae > Thuja > Thuja plicata. The sequence goes on along the minus strand of MU225678.1, from coordinate 883,316 downwards.
ATAATCAGTTCGCCGAAGCTGAGGAAGTTGCACCTGAAGATTGGAAAGATGCCACCTAGAAGGATGAACCCTAGAAGGCTAGAGAAAATGGTGGAGGAATTCCAAAATGAGATGAGGACTAAGATCATAAATGTGCTGACTGGATTACAAAAGAATCCTAAGACTGAAGAAGAATATGAGGAAGTTGTTGAAGATCTTGAGACTGTAGATGCTGAGATCCCTGCAGATAAAGAAATATTTTTGAGAGCTATGGCACAAGTAAATAAAATTCATAGCATGGATGTTTCTACTTTCATTGGTTCATTGCATCCTAGGGATTTGATAGATTGGATTGGAGAACTAGAAGATTACTTTGAGATTGAAGACATCAGAGATCCACAGAGGGTTAGGTTAGCACAGACTAAGTTGAAGGGTCATGCTACCTTATGGTGGAAAGAATTGCAGAAAGATAGGGAGGAACATGGTGAAATGAAAATCACTAGATGGAGGGTGATGGTTGCTAGATTAAAAGATAAATTCATCCCTGGGGATTATGAACAAGAGTTGTTCAAGAAGATGCAGAACTTGAAGCATAAAGACATGAGTGTGAAAGAATATACTGAAGAATTCTATAAGATGACTATCAGACCCAAACACTAAGAAGCATCTAAGGAGAAGGTGGCTATGTATGTTAATGGTTTGAGATTTAATATTCAGGATGAGCTGAGTATATTGAGGATTAGTACAGTTGAGGATTCTTATCAATATGCATTGAAGGCAGAAGATAAGTTGAAGAGAAGATAGAGTAACCTTGGAGGAAGGGAGAAACAAGCTAGAAGAAATGGAAAAGAGAAGAAAACCATCGAAGTTGAATTGCCTGACCAGAGATCACCTAGAAGAGGGAATGGTAGAAAAGAGTTAAAAGGTACTTGTTTTATATTTGGTGGCTTAGGTCACATATATTCTCAATGTTCTGAAGGATCCAGTAAGAATATGGGAAAGCGGAATCTGGTGGCACATAAGGAACAAACTACTTATGAAATTGTGGACAATATGATAGAACCTGTGATATGTGAGTCTCTTATTCTTAGGAGAGTCATGTTGAGTAAGAAGGAAGTTGAACCTATACAAAGGATAAATTTTTTTAGGACATTTTGCAAATTAGAAGGTAAATGTTGTAAGGTTTTTATGGACTATAGTAGTATTGATAATTTGGTCCCATAAGAGATTATAAAAAAGCTTGGATTGAAGAGGCTTAAACATCCTTTTCCTTATGGGATAAGTTGGTTTTCTGATGAAAACATGGTGGAGGTAAAAGAACAATGTTTGGTTAATTTTATCATTCGACCTTATAGAGATGAGGTCTTATGTGATGTGGTGTCTATGAGTTATTTTTGTTTTCTATTGGGAAGACCTTGGAAATTTGATAGAGGATCTATTCATGATTGTAGAAGAAACTTGGTCACAATAGAGAAGAATAGACATAAGTTTACTCTAGTTCCTTTGAGGGAAGCAAAGGGGAGAAGTGTAAGGAATCTGGGCAAGATGAAGACTTACTTTTTAGAGAAGAAGAATACAAAGGTTAGTGTGGATAAAAAGAAGGATATTGAAGGAAGATATGATGAGGGAAAGTTGGCATCGGACTGTAAGAAGGGAAAAGTGAAGCAGTAGAAGACCTTAGTTGTTGATTAGGTGAAAATTTGTAGTAGCGGTAGATAATTTAAGCAAAGGAAAGGAGGAAGTTATCTGAGCTCTGATATTGATAGAAGATATGAAAAAGGGAGCAAAGAAAAGAGTAAGTTGATGGATATGACAGAAGAGAGTGTGGAGGTACAAAGACATAGTGTAGTAGATAATGAGGATGTTTGGATAAAAAACAAGCATGGGATTTATGTTCCACTTCTTAACAAATGTTTATATCTGTCTCTTATGGAAAAATTTATTTTCATATGGGGTGTCTGATGCAGAAGCATCCTTGGGTCGTTGGAAATCTTGCATCACCCAAAAATATTTTCCTTTTTTTTTTATTTTTTTCTAGTTGGGCATTTTTTGTAGTGATCAGTCCAGTTGACCCATTTTCTTATGTGATCTTGTTGGTGTGTTCTAGAAATCATGATGAACCTTTGTCTAGATTCGTATCATGTTTCATTATTTCTTAGAGAAGATATCATAAGATTGTTCTGGTCCTATATTGTTCTTGATGTTCTAATGACCAGGTTGGTATGATTTGGCTTGTGATGGTTTTTCACGATCGACGATGCTAATTGGTGCATTGTTAGATGATCCTATGCTCATGTCCGACCTCCTTGTGTGATTGCACTTCATTCCATATCTATTTGGAGGTTTTATTATGGATTTAGGTCTTGAAATATATGTTTTAATACATTTTATTCTTCTTGGAGATTGTGGTATTTAATGGCCGACTTGTGGCTTGTGATCTTGTATATATCTGTCTTGGTTCCTTAGTTAGTAGTCGAAGGGATAGAGTAGTGCGGTACCTTAGCATCCAACATGCATCTGGATTTCTCATTGTAAGAAGGAATGTGTGCTTGGAATGTAAGATGGCATTTTGTTAGGCACGTATGACATAAATCTTTGATTCTGGATAATAAGAAGGCTTGCGAGGCATGTTGCTTGTCCATTATTGAGTTCTTAATTATCTCGCTTTGGTTATTTCCATTGTGTTGACTCTTTCTACATGGTTGGACCGTCTCCATTGGGTAAATTCCGACTGTGAATACATCAAAATACAATATATATTTGAAAAGATGCGGGATACTTCTTCTAGTGGACAAGATTCACTTAAAGACCTATTAATTGTCAAATATAGTTTAAGCCTATTATGACTTCCTCTCTACTTGAAAAGGAACAATTCAAGAAAACTAATAAAATTGATTATGCGATGAAGATGTTTCATAATATTTTACTAGAAGTTCATATCGATGCCTCTCTTACCCCTAAATAGTAGTTCAGATTCTTGATAGGATCATTCAAAGATCATTGGACATGCACTTAGATAGGAAAGTAGAAGAATATGCTATAAAGAAGATAAATGATAAGAGGAAAGTTATTAAAATCATTACATGTGCATTAATGCTTGTGTGAAGATACTGGAGAATTTGACGAAAGTAAGAATATGTGTAAATAATGTTACTCATCTATTCAAATATAGTCCTAAATGGATAGAGTCAACCAATCATATCAAATCTCAAATGAACTTAATTGAGTCTCAAATTTACTAGATAAATAGTACATATCACTGAGAAACAGATAGAGATGGATCTATCCAATTGGAGATTAGTCAAGTTCATTCACAACTAGATCTATTATAGGAACAAAGTGATCATATTAAGAGATAGTTTATCATGTTAAGTAAAGAAATTGATTCATAAATTGTGACATTGTTTGAGATTTTGAAAAGTGTTCAATAGGTTGAAGGGAAGATGCAAAAAATGAATGATGTTGATCTTATAGTAGATCTCTTCTTGTAGATTGAATGTTAAAATAGAAATTTGTCTTCACCCATTTCCCTATTGGAATATACTTTTTTACTAATGAAGAAATAATATAGAGATTGACTACTAAAGGTATAAATTCAATTTTAATAATGAGACAATTATGGATTTGTACATATATTTACTGACAGATAAGAAATGCACTTTTGTTTTTGAATACTTTCCTTTTTGGTGCATTCCCTAAGGGGGAGTTGTTGTGTCTATTCATATTGAAGATGCGAGTTACAAAAAATATTTTATAGATATTTTTTTGGTCTCAGAGGAAGTAATAGATTGCAACTCAGAATTTGTACAGTATTTTTTAAGGCATTCTTTATCCTTGATGTCAAAGGGGGAGACGTATTTTGGTGGTGTGAAGGTCCAAAAAAATTTCCATCAATGAATAAGGGGGATATTATTGCAGATATGAATGTTATGTTGTCATTGATGCCAAACTTTGTGTAGTTTGTCTCCAAAAGATGGACATAGTGTCTGGGATTTTTGTTCTGTAGCGTCCTTGTGTATTTGGGAGTGGCATGCTATCGATAATGTAAATATATCATATCATAGGTAAGAAGAGATTATTAGAGAATCATGTATAAGATATATCTAGAGTTATTAAGTCTATTATAGGGTTTTGGATATGATTATGGTTATTTGCACATAGAAACAAATAAGTGTGAATGTTTTGATGAACAATATGTCAAACTGGTTTTTTTTGCTCCAAAACGTGGTGCATTGACATATTTTTTCTTCTAATTAGGCTATGATGTTGACAAGTATTACAGGATTCTACATATCAATTTTCCCATTTTGATGTGCTCTACAACAAAAATTATGATGTTTTGAGCATCAATCTGATAGAAATAGAAGGAATGCTCTACATTCCTCCACTCTTAGTTGGTTTGGTCATGAGGTTGGCTGATATGATTATGTATTAATCAGGTGATGCTATTTTGCACATCCACGTTAGTTTGGGTGATCCAATCTTTATTTTTTATCTGGCTGACATGCACTAACAACTCTATTCCTTAAGGCCAACTAAAGATGTTTTGTTTCTTGTAGTGGTGTATGGTGGTTGTGGAAAAGATTTGGAATCTTCTAGAAGGTTTTATGACGGTGAAATTCTTCACATACTTATTTTCTCTTTCATATGCATCGGAGATGATGTTTAGAGTGATAGTTCATGGTTTACACACTACATCTTATTAGGTTGACCTAATGTATGTTATTTTGATTTGTAGTTAATATATACAGGAAAATATACTTCAAAGATAATGGTAAGGGTGTGTATGATAGTACATGGTATACAGTGAAGTGAAAATGAGTGGATGTGTAGATTAACAAAGATGAAATCGGTAAAAAATGTAAGAATAATAAATTGTAACAAGAATTACAGAAGAATGTATTTGTACTTAGCTTAAATATAAATCATTGTAATTAGTATCAATGTATCTTTCCCTAAAGAAGTGATCTTCATAGTTTTTCAAGTCATTGTATCTTTCCCTAAGGTAGTGTGCCTTAGTCTGCAAGTCTTATTCAAGACTAGTGAGATCCTTGACCTGTGGCCTAAAATTTTGTAATATGTTTCTCATATAGTGAGTATTATTCTCACTGTGGTTTTTTCCATCTTGGGTTTTCCATGTAAATTCTGGTGTTGTGTGTATTTTTCCTTTTTTTGTATAAAGAAAAGTTGGAAAGTGATAGTGAAAGTGATGATGAAGACTATTAATATAAAAAGAATCAGATTCTTGATGAACCACTACAAGTTGAATTTTTGAACAACTTTTATGGTAGTATGCAGATTCCTTTTCATAAGATTCATCCTTCATTGTTCCAAGTTTTATAAATTATTATAGAGAGAGATGGGGTATAAATTCATTTTCTTTCTCGCAATCACGATTTTTCATCAAAGAGAAATTGCATGTGCAAATATGAAGATTTGGAATCAATAATGAAAAACAATAGTAATCATTCTCCTACACTTGTTCATTTAGATTCTCCATGATCCCAAACAAGTCAACTTATTGAAGTTTTTTTTATGGTGGCTTGTAGCTTGTTCGAGAAAAGATTTATCTTTCCTTGCTCCAAACTTTACAATATATTGAAAAGAAAGATGAAAGAGAAAACTGATTTCTTTCTCGTTCACTTGAATTAGTGACAACTAAAAATGATGTAAATAAAATTGGTCCTTCTCTTATCCCTATATCTCAACAAAATAAGGCTCTCAATGATCCCAAACAAATTTAGTTCTTGAAAATCTTCTACGGGGATAGGAAACTTGCTCTTAAAACTAACACAATCATGGTGTGAGTTTCCCCAATGGATATGGTCCAAGCCATCTAGAACGAGTCAACACGACAGAAAAAATCAACTAGTGATCATCAATAACTCAATAATGAACAATAAACATGCCCACTCAGGCCTTCGTATTATCTCAAAAATAATAATTTACATCATATCTACCCAGCAACATGACAACTTAGAGTCAAGGCATACATGCCTGATTACAACCCAAAATCTAGATCCATCCTGGATGCTAACCTCTAAAATACTTACTACTAAGAGCTACCTAAACAAAGAGAAAAGGATACAATATATACAAGTTCACAAGCCACAAGTTTTCCACGAAAGATCACAATCCCCAAGATGAAAGAAATATAATATATATAAAATAGGATAGGACCCAAATCGTGAAGAACACATCCAAATTGATATGAAATGAAGTGTGATCACACAAGGAGGTCGACCACGAGCATAAGATCATCGAACAATGCACCAATTAGGATCGCAAGCAATGGGAAAGCTTTGCAAAATCCAACAACTTGGATAAGTCATTAGCGTGAAGAACAGATAGGTCCAACCCAAAACTCAAGAGATATTCACCAAGATAGAATGGATTGAGATGAGAACCAAACATAGATTCCACATGATGTCCACAACATGTCATAAGGTTCGCAAGAGCCAAGGAGCCAACTAGAAGGATCGCCAACTAGAAGGATCGCCAACAAAAACACTAAAACTAGAAAGTGGGAACAAATCGAAAGGAATTTTTTTTTGTCGATACAACATTGCCAAAGAACCAAAGATGCTCTTGCATCAAAAATAGTACATACTTCTTTTCTTCAAAATTGCAAGAGATTAAACAAAAAAATGAGGAAAAGAATAATTTTCTTGATAATGAACACAACTTTGAAGAAATGTTTTAAAATCCAAGTCTTGAGAGAGATTCACCACAATATGTATGTATCAAAGAAGATGGAGTTATATTCACTCATAAGAATTCACGGAAAGAGAAAGATTAAAAAAAAAAAAGTGAGAAAGATAGAGAATGAAGATTGGATTATAGAATATCATAAGCATGACACTAATTGTTGTAGCAAAGAACAATATTTTCATCATCTTGAAAATAAGGATCCTGAAGAAGAGACATCAAATACCTTCCACATATGCATGCAACCCATACTTGAAGAGAGTGGTGAAGAAAACATGCATCAAGATGAATCTCATACAATTTTTATTCCAAATTAGTGTTTGGAGGCTTCAAATGATGACTTTCTATGTGGAGAAGATATTCCTATTCATCCATCATTGATTATTGAAGATGATAGCTCCATTGATGAAATCAAACCTTCAAGATCTATCACAAAATCTTGTGTTTATATGGCTAATGAAGAGGCAACCTTAAGTGAACCTTTGCAAATATCTTCTTCTCCTTCAAAAAGTGAGACCTTTACTTTTGAAGATATCAATGAACCTTTAATGAGTGGTACATTTGATAGAAGATTGAAAGATCAACTCCAAGGGGGTGAAGAGGAATCGTCAAGCAATCTTCCGCAAACTTTCATGCAACTAGAATATGAAGCTTTCATATTTTGGGAAGAGTATGATGGAAAAGGATCCTTTGTAAAAGAGAAAATAGAAGCCCATATAGAAATCAATAAATAATTTGAAGGTACAAGCCGTGAAGATATATCAAAAAATACTCTCAATATCCCAATGCAGGTGCAGATTGGTCTTTGTAGAGTGTTCAAAGTTCGAAGCAATCCACCATTTGAATCTTTTGATTAAATAAGAAATCTTATAACAGGCAATTTTTGTGGGAAATATACCAACAATGAAGAAAGGAATGAGATACCATATGATCTAATGGAAGAATCTAATGAAGTTGACTCGCATGATGTCAATATCCCAAGTTGGTGCTCGAAAGCTTCATACAATGATTTCCTCTATAGGGGAAGTGTCTACCCCAATCCTTTGTTTTTCAGGTGAATCTATTTCTACAAATGATTCTCAAGTTGATATTCAAGAACAAAACTTTATGGTTGTATCTACACAGGACTCTTCACATCATAAATTATAGGAAGGTTATCTGATTTGTGGGTTAATTTCTTCCAAGAAAACCAATCAGAAGGATTTTCAGAAAGATGATATTGATGTGCTTGACAAGATACCAAAACTTATGAGCAGTAAAATGGTACAAATACAATTCTGGAGAGCTCAAAAATTTACGACGAGATATGGTTGTTTAGTCCATTCGTCAAAAAATTTCCTCATCTCATATACATCAACTTGGTCAACTTACTAAGTTGACAAGTGTTACAGAGGTGCACAACTCTTTTTGAAACATGTATCTATTTTTTCCAACTTTTTAATGCTTTGTATGAATCATTCTGGAGTTGCTTGACCTAGGGGTGCCTACCTTATACATATTATAGGTAAAATATTTTTTTTTGGTTGTTTGTTTCTTTTTTTTTTTTGGTTGTTTGTTTCATTTTTGGCTCGCCTTTGATTTCTCCAGTTAGTACTCTTGTCGTCTCCTCCCCTTGACTCTATTTCCCAATGCTTAAGGCACTAATCCTTGGAAAGTTTTCTGGGTTCATCGTTTGTCCTTTGCAGCCCTTGTCTCCAATTAGAGCTAGTTGTTGGCCTTGTTTTCAAAATGCCAAAATTTAAAGTTATGTATTAAATTCATTATATAGCTAGCTAAGTATGTGCATTTTATAAAAATACTTCTATGATTAGTCACCGTGTGGTTCAAATCAAAAGCCTTCATTTGAGTATTCTAGCAAGTTTCTTAGAAAATAGGAGGTGAAAGAAGTTCCAAGTCATGAGTTTCTTCCAAGACTCACAACTTATCATAAGGACAAATGTTGTACTCCATCAACAATTTTGATAGCAATTACAAGTTGGCCAACTTTCACAAATTCCCTAACAAATAAGCTGAAACCTTTGCTAAATTAAAGAATCACTAATTTGGCCAAGTTGGCAAGGAAGCCATTTGTCATTTTTAGTCTTTGGGATAAATTGGCCAAGTTATTGAAAGCATCGATGTATTTTAATAATCCTTTCATCGGCAATTTGGACAACTTCACTAAGTTTATTGAAACACCGATAGTTTCTTCACAATGGAGATAGTTATTATAACTAATTCTTATACTGCTTTCAAAGTTAATTTCCTTAGTTCATTAGGAGATTAAACTTTGGTAATTATTTGGCAAACACTCTTGTGGACATAGAATCATAGCCAAGCCATGTGAACTATTTTTACAATATATTTTTTTTGTGAAGAGTTGTGCTCTAGGAATGAAATAGGATGCACAAAGAATTCTCAAACGAATGGAACACCATTAATGTCATGCCAAAATTAGAGCTTTGCACAAATAATGGACATGCATCAAAGCAATTCGGTTGGGAGAGATTTTTCAAATGCTATAGTTGACATGCATTTAAGATGTGGGATTGTATCATGCACACTTTAGAGATGCACATAGATGCATGCAAAATGGGAAGAAAAATCAAGGGCGCACTTGAATTATTTTGAAGACAGTCTCAATGAAATAAATTACTGTAGAAGGTGCACAAAACAAATCAGTTGAGAACAATTTAGAAATTCAAATAAAATGCAATTAGATAGTGTAAGATTGAATCATAAAACCTTTTCCATCATTCTCACCACCGACACCAAAATGGGAGATTCAGAAAAGGGTATGAACGTCCATCGAAATATAGCACAACGGTTTTTAATGGTTTCTTGATATGCATATAAAATGTAAAACTATAGACACAATGTGTTGTATTCTTTGACTGAATGCCTTAAGGAGTTGTCACTCCAAGGAATGAAGCGAAATGATTGCATAATGTGAACAAAATAAATTTGTTGAAAAGGTTTTAGAAAACCCCAAGCAAATGAAATTGGTAGGCATGAAAGCCGATCTCCAGCCTTTACATACATCTCCATGTATGTGCAAATGGTAGAGAAGCTTGGAGATAGTGTTTGGGCATATATAAAGTATAAATGGTCAAGAAACTTAATTGCAAATTCCCTGGTATACATGCATGTAAATTGTGAAAGAACAGACACTACATGCAGTCATGGTGGCTATCTTGAGGACACCCAAAATCTTTTTATTGAGATGTCAATAAAAAAATGTTGTTGTGTGGACGTGTTTCTTGGTGTATGTAGACAATGTATGAATGTAATAGAAATAGGAATTGTTGTTATATTGAAATCCATTAAAATGAAACATACTTTTTATGCAATCGACCAATCACATCCATAAACACAGAAGATCAACATAAAGTTGGAAAAATTGACCCAACAAATGAAGGTAGTAGGGTGTTTAGAGATTGAATTCATTAACTCAATGTTGAGGAAGTGGAGGAAAAATAATCATTTAGCTACTGACATAGCAAAGAGTTGCCAACCATTCTCCAATAGTTGATTGATAAGTAACTAATGACAAAGCACAATACAAATGTGATTTGGAAACTTCCTGATGAAAGACAATTGGCTACTTTTCTTTTATTTGATAACTTTCTCAAATTGCCGAAGTCAAGTTCACAAATCCTCTTCATATACCAACAAATAATATTGTTAAGTTTATCAGAAATTCCACTATGCTTCATAACTATTCCTTAAGCCGATAATCCATGATTCCCTTTTAGCAGCAACTCAATAACTTGAACGATTATCATACAAGTAATGTGATCTAATTAATAAAATACCATGACCGAATGGTCAAATGGAATAATAAAATTTGGAAATGGAGCAGTCAAGAAAACAAAAAAACAAAGGAAATATAAAATTCATATCTAAGTCTGATGATCTGAAGAAATATGTAATTGGCGCCCAATTACCTTTCTCAAATTTTCCTATAAAATTATTTCCAAGGCTCTTTCTCTAAAAATTCACCATCTCCTTCCTCAAATTGTTTTTCCTGAGTAGACTGGTTGTATACAATCAAGGTATCCTGGATAACATTATATTTGTTTGGGATGGTATGGAATGGGTTCGCCAATCCAATCAAAATGTCATTTTCCTTAAAATTGATTTTGCAAAAGCCTATGACCGTATCGAGTGGCCTTTTATTCTGGCTATGTTAAAAGAACTTAGCTTTGGCCCTCACTTTGTTCTTTCAATTCAAATGCTATTTGCAGATGTTAATTCTTGTATTACAATTAATGGTTTCTCGTCCACAACTTTTGGCTTGTACGGTTCAATTCTCCAAGGCTGCCCTTTGGCGCCTTCATTATACATTCTTGTTGCCAAAGGATTTGAATATTTTATTTCCTGTGTTGTATCTATCCGTCGGGTTCGAGAAATTTATCTTCCTAATTCAGATGCCCAGCTTGTTAATGGCCACTTTGCAGATGATTCCTTCCTCATTCTCGAAGAGGATAGTGAGAATATCCAAAATTCTCTTCAATGTCTTGACACATACTGTGTGGCATCTGGCTCATCCATTCAATGGCATAAACCCTTTGCTATTGTCAGTCATTCTTTCTCGCCCAACAATGGATTCTCCAATATTAACTAGAAATGGATCTACCATGGTCAGGTTTTCGGCTTCCTGGGCATCTCATTTGCCTTTCATGGTTCACCCATAGAGCTTTGGAATGTTGTGCTCTCCAAAATTGAAACTAAATTGGCTTATTGTTTGACCAAAGCTCTTTCCCCAACTGGGAAGTTTCAAATCTATTCCAAAATTATCACAACCATGCATGTATATTACTCTTCTTGTTGGTCTCCTTCTAAAGCAGCATACAATAGGCTCGAGAAGATACTGTGAGATTTTTATGGGCTTCAGATATAGAAAAACATGGTTTCCAATGAGTGGCTTGGGAGTATTGTTGCTTACCTAACCATTCTAGTGGTCTCAGCCTCATTTCCACCCATATTCAGGGTCAAGCCCTTTGTGTCAAATGGGTTGTTCGATGTGTCTCAAGGAACGAGGCTTGGAAGGTGTTGCTTTTCCACTATATCTCTAATGGTTTTCCCTTACATTGACCAACATGGAACCAAATTGGCTTCCAGACTCTTTTGGTTTCGAGAGAACCAATTCAAATCCAGGGTTCTTTTGTAGCAAAAAGCATTTGACGTGTATGGGAAGCAACTAAACCATGGATGCCATGGAATGGAGGAGGCTTCAGAGATGGCTTGTCTTTCAACCAACACAACCTCTGGTTGTCTCCATTAATTCAAATGCAATGCCAGCCTCTTGCACAAATTCTAGGTCTGCATGCTCTATGCTTTCACAAGTGTGGCATTTGAACCCCTAAGGATCTTTTTTGTAGATCCACAATGTCTCTCCGCAGCTGGGAGGATGCTCAGGAACAATTTTTCCTTACACGATAGGATCAAGGCACTTTTGAATTGCTTGTCTCTCTCTTGCCAGGAGAACTTCTACATAAAATTAGAATCACTTGTCATATTCCCTGGTGGAAGGAATGGCATTGGAACCCAAAAACTTCTTTCTAGAGATACAAACCTTGACAGAGGTATTGTTGGATTTAATGCCACTTACCAATGGTGGACGTCTTAAACCAATGTTGGCATTTTCAATCTTCTCATTCCACCTGTAGGTTGCATTTTATTATAGTTTGGTTTACCATTACCTAGCCCAAAATAGCACATTTTACCTGGTGTATTCTTTTCCAAGGCTTTTTGTTAGAGTCTCATCTCCATCATTTGGGTATCCCAAATCCTCGCTGCTCATTTTGTGGCCAATATGAGTCCTTCCTTCACTTGTTTTAGTTTTTTCACAAGGCTCAGAATTATTAGGTTTGGATTCAAGATTTTTTTTCACCATTTTTCCCACAACTATTTTCTTTGCATATGGCTCTCCTGGGAGATAACCATTCCCTTCCATTTTATTTTATACAAATTTGGCACACTTTCAGAATGGAAATTCTCTTTGTAATTTGGAAAGACATAAATGCAATAGTTTTTTTACACACCTTTGATCGTTATGTATCCATATATGCTAAAGCTTGCATTTTCAATAATGTGATGTTATAGATATAGGATCAAGAAGATAAGGTGGCCCCCTTACAATAATTATTACCACATTGGGGAAACACTCTGTGTATGGTGGTCAGAGTCCCTCCAAAAGATTCTATTTTTGATGTCGCTCCACTTCTTGTGGCCTCCGTCGGGGCCACATTTCTTCCTGGCAGCATAGCAATACTTCTCACTCTTGGCCACCTCGCTACCACTTACCCCAGTGTCGCATTTTGCCACATAGCTATTTTATTCCTCCATGTCATTATGGATCTACTTTGGCCTGGCTTCCGCAAGGAGATCCTACTTAGGCTATGCTAGCTAGTGTTAGTTGGCCAACCCTGGTGGGTGATTCAGCCTGACCTTCTGATGTAGGAGCATCTTGGGTTCACTAAAATCTTGCATAAAAAAACCATCTGAGTTTTATGTTCTTGTTCATCAGTTTTTGTGTTCCTTATCATGGTCAAGTTCTTAAAATTCTTGGACATGAGAATGAGACATAGAGTAGAATTTTTTAGGTTGCATTCGGGTATTTAGGTTGGATCTTGGTCCTTGTTTTTGGGATGGAAGCTAGAGATCGAAGGCAGTAAGCTTGGGTTTGAAGAAGGTTGTTTACAGTCATAGGTCAGGAAGAATAAGTTAGTTTACCTTGTAATAAGTCCCTGCCATTTGAGATGGGCATGTTGACTTCTATTGTAGATCTTTTTAATTGTTTTACCTATTAATACAAAGGCGTGCATGTTGTTCCATACTCTAGATATGTGTATTTTCTTCTTGAAATCTTTGAGTTCTTGTTGTGTAACTCTTGTTGTAAGGTTGTATAGTTCATTTTCTTGGACCCTCCTACCTTAACTGCATCAGGTTGTATCAGAGGGAAGCTTTTTAATTGTGGTGAATAGATCTTGTCTCCTAAGTGTGTGGTTTCTAATTTGGTTGTTTGTGGGGTAGAAGAATAAGGATCTGACCCTCGGTTGTAGAGTAATCCTTGGTGATGGCTAGGAGAGGTGCTAGAGTAGGAAGAGGTACAAACCCTAATGTTGTGGAAATGTTGAGATAAATTTCTGTCAGATTAGAAGTGGTGGAAACGACCCAAAAGAGAGGTCGACATATTGAAGAAGTAAGTGATGTTGAAGAAGAAATTGAAGAACAAGTTGATGAAGAATCTCAAGAACAACCTGCAGTGGATCAAGGAGAAGAAAGGTTTATTAGGGCAATTACTAGGGTTAATACAAGACCATATTTTAGTCCACCAAACTATGATGTTTGATTGGATACAGAGGAGTTGTTGGATTGGATCTCATCTATGGACAAGTATTTTGATTTTGAAGGTACTATTAAAGACAATAAGGTAAAGTATGCTTGTACTAAGTTGAGTGGTCATGCTTCACTGTGGTGGGATCATTTTTCAGAATGATATGAATGTGAAACACTACACAAAGGATTTCTACAATTTGGATATCAGGTCTGGATTTAAAGAGGATGAAGTAGAGAGAGTTGCAAGATACCTAAATGGTTTGAGGATGTCAATACAAGACGAGCTCGGTATGGTCAAGGTTTTGAATGTTGAAGATGCTTACTAGTATGCCCTAAAGGCTGGAGACAAGCTGAATAGAAGACAAGAACAAAGACAAAGAGGTAGAGGTGGAAGAATCTAGTGAGGTAGAGGTACTAGATCATTTGGTGACTCTTATAAAGGGAAGGCAGATGAGAAGACTCATGAGAGAACTTGTTACAGAGGTGGCTATAGGAATGAGGGCTACCGAAGAGATGATAAAAGGGTGTTTAAAGGCACTTGTTTCAAGTGTGGTGGAGAAGTTCATAGGTCCTTTGAGTACAAAAAATGTGTATGTGAAAGAAGAATAGAAAGAATAATAAGGAAAACTCCTGTGGAAGAAGAGGGATCTTCCGAATGGGTTAACAATAATCAGGCTGAAAAAGGAGGGAAAATGATCATGAGGAGAACTTGGTGCCATGATGAAAAGATGGAGAACTCTTGGAAAAGAAAGAACCTATTCTAAACCAAATGTCTTGTTAGTGGTAAGGTATATAAAGAATGTGATATAGAGTAAAATCATCATCTTTTCCATACCATAATCCATAATCGACCATACCCTTCAAGTATCTGAAAATTCTTTTGACAACAACTATGTGTGATTCCTTCGGTTCAACTTGAAATCTTGCAGCAATTCCAACAATATTTGACATGTCTCATCTAGAATGAGTTATATATTTCAGTCCTCCGATCATAGATCTATATAGTGCCTGATTAGTGTTGATTAACTGATAAATATCTGATGGAGATGATGAAGACCGAGTTATACTAAGTATCATGATTGTAGAAATGGTTAGACCAGTTGTTGTTTTGTCATTGATGTCAAGCAATTGATTAATTGATATTTATTATGTTACCATATCTTAAGAGGAGAAGTTAAATGGGTGAAAAATACAGATCAGACAATGATGAAGTAATGATGATATAGTTTTTTTCTACTATATATTTGATATTATCAAACTGGTACAATTGATTGATCAAGTCAGAAACTGCAATGAGTTAAAGTTATGACTAAAAGAAATACTTTACCGAGATAGAAAAAGTCAGCACATAGAATCATATGTGAGTCATTCACAAGTTACCGAGCACCAAGTAAATGTCAAGCACCGAGCACCAAATATGAGTTAGACACCGAGCAGTGAATGAAGTTAGTTACCGAGTTGCAAAGCAAGTTTTACCAAGTACAAGATATTGATTGTAAATGATGATAAGATCAAATTTAATGCGAAGTGATGATGAGATGGATGAGAAAATGAATTAAATAGTGTTTGTTACAATATCTACGAACGGAAAAATTCAAAGTGAAGATCAAGCGGTTAAACTGAATTGTGAAGAGTTCCAAGAAAAGTACAAGTTTCGAGGTAAAAGTGAGATGGTTTACTGAGTTGTGAAATATGAAGAAGATGATAGAATGACTAAGCGCAAATGAAGGAAAATCAAATTAAGGAGAATAAGAGGAAAAAATATGTCTGTATAAAGAATGTGAAATATGGACAGAGTAAGTTGTTGTCAAATTGAACATAGAAGAAAAAGAAGCTGAAGAATGACATTTACCGAGCAGAACAGAGAAACAAAGATTGAAGAATCTACAGTCTAAGAAATAGATCAATGGAGTATGTGATGCTAGTATTCAATTAAGCATAAAGGATCTGACACATGCAAAGGTAGTTACTATATTGACAGATTAAAGCTTATTGTTGCTTATTAATATGTGTAACAGATAAATCTCTTAATCGGGTGGATTTAACAGTCCTATTTGTAAAACCTAGACTTAGGTGACATTCCAAAAGAGTGTTTAAAGACCTCTAACAAGGCCACTCCTAACAGGGTGAAGATCTTAACAGATCTGAGGTAAATCTCCTAACAAGATCACATTTAGCAAATGTGTTTGTAAACTTTAACAGGATAAGTTCTTAATTGAGCATACTTCAGAAGGGTGCATTTTTATTTTGGGTTACAATTCCCATAGAGGTTTTTCCCAAATTGGGTTTCCTCGTTAAATATGGTGTCAACATAGTTAAATCTGGAGTTATTTGAGTTAATATGATTTTGCTAATTTTGAATTATTGATTTACATATATGAGATGTATTGTTGTTTAAGTTATTGAGGTTATAGGTGAATTGGTTATTTACTATATTCAATATTACTGAGTGAATCAATGAGTTCAGTTTGAAGTGTTTAAGTTTTGATTTTTCTAATTCACCCCCCCCCCCCTTCTCAGTGGGACCAACAATTGGTATCAGAGATAAGTTACTCTGAAGTGATAAGTTTAAAAGAACTTGATTTAAGATCTAAAGATGTATAGGAGGGAAGCACCAAAGATGAATAGGGATCATTTCTCTACATGGAAAAGTAGAATGAGGTTGCATGTATCTGGAGTGGGAGAGTATGCACTTCACTTTCTTGATAATGAATATGTAGAACTAACTACTACACCTTTGACTATCAGTGAGAAAAGACAGAAATAGGAACACACGCAAGTTATGATTGAAATTTATTATACACTTATCGATGAGGAATTTGATAAGCTTCATTGTTGCACTACATCAAAACAAATGTGGGATAAGCTTATTTTTACCTATGGTGGAGATTAGAATGTTCATAAGTCTAAAGAAGAAATATTGAGAGGAAAATTTGACTCTATGAGGATGAAGGAAGGAGAGAACATAATACAGTATAGTAGAAGACTTAAGGAGAGAGTTAATTCTATCAGAGGAGCTGGTGGGATCATAACAGAGGATGATGTTACAAGAAAAATGTTGAGAACTTTGCTACCGAGTTATTCTATTCGTGTATCTACTATACAAGAGCTAAGATCCATAACCCAGATAAATGTTTCGCTAAATGCTACTATTGGTAAGTTAACTGCATTTGAGTTAAATGATTTTGACAATAGTTTGTCTGCTACTTCTAAGATTGAATCTGCATTTAAGTCTACTTTAAAGATTGGAAAAGCTAGGGAAGTTGATTCTAGAGATAGATATTTGAGAAGTGCTAGTGAGAAATTTTATAGTTGCACTGAAGGTATTGAAGAGTTATTTACTGAATGTGATGAGAATGAAAGAGAATTTGAAGCTTTTTTGGCTAGAAGGCGACAAAGAGGCAAAGGAAAATACTGAGGTAAGTTACCCTTGAAATGTTTTAATTGTGATAAAATTGGTCACTTTACATCTAACTGTCCTGAGAAAGATAAGGAGGAAAAGACAGATAAAAGAGATAAGGACAAAAGAGAAAATAGATTCAGGAGATACAGAGACTACAAACACAAAGGTAATAAATCTTGTCATATTGCTAATGAAGGACTGAGTGATGAAGATTCTTTTGATAGTGATGATGGAAAAGAAGTTATTTATGTTGCTATTAAAGATGATTTTGGTGAAGAAGAACCTAGATCCCTAACATCACAAGTAAGTAAGAATGAAACATGGATTATAGATAGTGGTTGTTCACATCACATGACTGATGACACACTTAAGTTTATTTCCTTTGAAAATCATGATGGGTTCTATGTTAGATTTGGTAATGATGCTTCGTATCCTGTGAAATGAAAAGGATCTATAATTCTACTAAATAACACAAGATGTGATGATGTTTGTTGGGTTGAAGGATTGAAGTATAGTGTGTTGAGTGTTGCACAAATAAACAATACAGGTCACCGACTGGAATTTCAATATGGAAGGGTCAAATTATTTGATGAGAAGGATAATTTGATTGCTACTGGAGAACAATCTAAAGGTAATTTATTTTATCTTGACACTTCTATGAAGAGTTTCCTATTTGCTAAAGTTGAAGATGTTTGGTTATGGCACAAAGGGCTTTGTCATGTTAATTTTGAAAACTTAATCAAAGTGAGCAGGAAGAATAGAGTAAGAGGACTACCAAGATTAGAGAAACCTGAGAATGCTATGTGCAGAGAATGTTAGATGGGTAAGATGATTAAATCTAGTTTTGCAAGAGAGACTTATGTTACACAAGGAATTTTGGATTTAGTACATACGGATTTATGTGAACCCATGAGGACTCAAAGCTATTATGGAGACATATATTTTATTTTATTTGTGGATGATTATTCTAGAATGATGTCTATAATATTTTTAAAAGAAAAATCTGATGCATTTCAAATGTTTAAGTGGTATAAGGCCCGAGCTAAAAAAGAAACTGGAAGATAGTTGAAATGTTTGAGATCCGACAAAGGAGGTGAGCTTACATATGATGAGTTTACATTGTTTTGTAATGAGAATGGAATAAGAGACATTTTTCATCACTGAGGACACCATAGAAGAATGGGATTACTAAGAGAAAAAACATATCTATGGTTGATTGTGCTAGGACACTGATGATTGAAAAAGGAGTTTCACAAAACTTTTGGAGAGAAGCTATGAGTACTGTTGTTTATACATTGAACCGAGTACAAATGAAGAAACGTACCAACAAGAGACCTTATGAAATCTGGTGTGAACACAAACCTAATATTAGTTATTTTAAAATTTTAGGGAGAAAATGCTATATTCTAAAAGATTCTAGAAAATGAAAGTTTGTTTCAAAAGGAGAAGAAGGAATATTCTTAGGATATTCTACAAGGAGTGAATGCTACAAATATTTGAACAAGGTTACTAACAAAATGGTGGAAAGTGCAAATGTAAGAATTGATGAATTTGTAGAAAGGAATGATGAAGATAGTAAAAAGGAACTTGAATATTATGAGAAGTTTGTATATGTACAACTTGATGCCCCTGATACCTTAGCGAGATAACCTACCAAGGAGGAAGATGAAAAAGGAGTTCCTCAACTGAATGTTGATATTGAGGAATCAAGAGCTACTAAGCCTATTTTAGCAAAGTATGTGAGGAGGCACCATTCTGTGAGAAATATTATTGGAGATAGGGATGCTGGAGTGATAACCAGAACAAAGGTAAGAGACAATGCATGTTTAATATATATATTTGAGCCTAAGAAAGTTAGAGGCACTAGATAATGAAGATTGGATGAAAGCAATGAAAGAAGACTATGACCAAATTGAGAAGAACAAGACATGGACATTAGTACCCAAGACCAAAGACAAAAATGTTACTGATACTAAGTGGATTTTCAGAAAAACAAACTAAATGAGCATGGAGAAGTTATTAGAAATAAATCTAGATTGGTTTGCAAAGGTTATGCACAAGAAGAAGGTATTGACAATGGAGAGACTTTCGCACCCGTTGCTAGATTGGGAGGAGTTAGAATACTTCTAGCATATGTTGCTTACAAAGGATTCAAGGTATATCAAATGGATGTTAAGTCTGCTTTTCTTAATGGTATACTTGAAGAAGAAGTATACATTGAGCAACCTGAAGGATTTATTGAGAACACAAAAAAGAACAAGGTATGTAAGTAACATAAAGCTTTATATGGTTTGAAACAAGCCCCCAAACATGGTATGAGATATTTCACTCTTATATAATCAAAATAGGATTTCAAAGAACAAGTGATAACAATAATGTTTACTTGAAATGTGACAGTGATAATAAAGTTTTGATTGCTAAAATTTTTGTTGATGATATTATCGTTGGAGGAAATCACACATTATGTAAAGGATTTGCTGATAAAATAAGAAAAGAGTTTGAGATGTCAATGATTGGAGAGATGAAGTTATTCCTAGATCTACAGATACAACAAGTTACTAGAGGAATTTATATTACACAAGCCAAGTATATCAAAGAGATTCTTAAAGCTTTTGGTATGGAAGATTCCAAGCCTGTTGGAACACCTATGGTTACTGGATGTAAATTATCTAAAGAGGATGAAAAAAAAGAGGTGGATAATACTCTTTACCAATCTATGATTGGTAAATTGCAGTATGTTATTCACAATAGACTTGATATAGCACACACTATTAGAATTGTTGCACAATTTTCTTCTAATTCGAAGGAAACACATATGTCTACAGTAAAAAGAATTTTGAGATATCTGAAAGGCACAAAAGAGTTTGGTTTATTGTACAAAAAAGGAGGTACTTTTGATCTGCAAGTCTACACCAATGCAGATTGGGCTGGAAATGTTGATGACAAAAAAAGTACTAGTGGGGGCGTATTCTTTCTAGGTGAAAGATTGGCTACATGGCTGAGAAAGAAACAAAGTTATATTTCACAGTCTACTGTCAAGGATGAATATGTTGTTGTTGCTATGAATTGTGCAAACATAGTATGGATTAAGCAACTACTTGAAGGTATGCAAGAAGACATGACAGATCCGGTAACTATTGTTTGTGATAATACTAGTACTATTAATATATCAAAGAACCCAGTTATACATTCAAAGACCAAGCACATTTCTATCAAGTATCACTACTTGAGAGAACAAGTTTAAGAGAAGAATGTGAAATTGTAATATATGAATTCAAAGGAACAATTGGCTGATATATTTACAAAGCCACTACCTAAAGATGCTTTTGAGTATCTTGGAGGTAAATTAGGGGTTCTTCCCCTATCCAAAATTCACTAAAGAGCATAAGGCCTGTTGCATCAATTCTATATTTCACTATAATATATATTTCTAAATTGATGTTAGTATGACACACTTTATGCGATTCTTGAAGTTGTGAAAATATTTTTGAATGTAAAGATTTATGAGTACATGTCAGGTATAATCAACTACTGGAACAATTTTTTAGGAGTATCACTTTTTGGCATTGTTGTCAAAGAGGGAGAGAATGAATTGATGACATTTATCCTTAAGGGAGATATTGAGAGAGAATGAATTGCTAATATTTACTCATGAAGGAGATTCAAAATGTATGGTATAGAAACGGAAGATTTATCCAAGAGGGAGATTCAAATCAAAGATCAAAGTGGAAATAGAAATATCAACTCAGAGGGAGTACAGTTATGTATTTGAGAGCTTCCATCATCAATTTCTATAACACTGATATAGTGGTTTCCATCAATGCTAAAGATGGAGATTGTTGATTAACAGATGAATATCTGATGGAGATGATGAAGACCGAGTGATACCGAGTATCATGATTGTAAAAATGGTTAGATCACTTGTTGTTTTGTCATTGATGTCAAGCAATTGATTAATTGATCTCTATTATGTTACCATATCTTAAGAGGAGAAGTTAAAAGGTTGACAAATATAGATTAGACAATGATGAAGTAATGATGATATAGTTTTTTTCTACTATATATTTGATGTTATCAAATCAGTACAATTGATTGATCAAGTCAGAAAATGCAATGAGTTAAAGTTATGACTGAAAGAGTTACTTTACTGAGCTAGATAGAATCAGCGGTAGAATTTTATGAGTCGGTCATACTTTACCAAGCACCAAGTGAAATTCAAGCACCGAGCACCAAAGATGAGTTAGACATTGAGCAGTGAATGAAGTCAGTTATCGAGTTGCAAAGCAAGTTTTACCGAGTACAGGATATTGATTGTAAATGATGATAAGATCAAATTTAATGCAAAGTGATGATGAGGTGGATGACGAAATGAATTAAAACATGTTTGTTACAAGATCTACGAATGGGAAAATTCAATGTGAAGATCTAAGGTGAAGATCAAGCGGTTAAACTCAATTGTGAAGAGCTCCAAGAAAAGTACAAGTTCCAAGGTAAAAGTGAGATGGTTTACCGAGTTGTGAAATATGAAGAAGATGGTTGAACAACTAAGCGCAAATGAAGGAAAATCAAATTAAGTAGATTAAGAGAGGAAAAAATATATCTATATAAATAATGTCAAATATGAACAGAGTATGTTGCTGGTGAATTAAACAAAGAAGAAAAAGAAGCTGAAGAACAATATTTACCAAGAAGAATAGAGAAACAGAGGTTGAAGAATCTAAAATATGAGAAAGAGATCAATGGAGTTTTTTATGCCAGTATTAAATTGAACATAAAGGATCTGACACAAGAAAAGGTAGTTTCTATATTTACAGATCAAATCTTATTGTTGCTTATTAATATTTGTAACAGAAAAATATCTTAACCGAATGGATTTAACAACCATATTTGTAAAACCTAGACTTAGGTGACATTCCAAAAGAGTGTTTAAAGACCTCTAACAAGGCCACTCCTAACAGGGTGAAGATCTTAACAGATCTAAGGTAAATCCCCTAACAGGGTCACATTTAACAACTGTGTTTGTAATCTTTAACAAGATAAGCTCTTAACCAAGCATACTTTAGAAGGGAACATTTTTATTGTGGGTTACAATTCCCATAGAGGTTTTTCCCAAATTTGGTTTCCTCATTAAATATGGTGTCGACATAGTTAAATCTGGAGTTATTTGACTTAATCTGATGTTGCTAATTTTGAATGATTAATTTACATATATGAGATTTATTGTTGTTTAAGTTATTAAGGTTATTTGTGAATTGGTTATTTACTATATTCAGTATTACTGAGTGAACCAGTGAGTTCAGTTTGAAGTGTTTAAGTTTTGATTTACCTAATTAACCCCCCACCCCCTCTTAGTGGGACCAATAATTAGAACAAGGGGAATCATAATCTTTAGTTAACTTGCAACCAGTAACCATAGGAGTTCCTACTAGTTTTGAATCTTCCATACCGAATTTCTTCAGTAATTCTCTAACATACATGGACTATGTGATAAAAAATTCCTTTATCCAGCTGTATAATTTGAAATCCAATGAAGAATTTGATCTCACCTATCATAGACATCTCAAATTCTTTTTGTATTTCATCAACAAAACCTCTACTTAGCTCATCATTTCCACCAAATATAATGTTATCAACAAATACTAGAGTAATCAAGATATTATCATTAGTTATTCTGAAATATAAGTTACTATCTACAGTACCCTTTTTGAAACCAATATTTATCAAATACATGTCCAATCTAGCATACCAGGCTCTAGGAGCTTGCGTTTGTCCATACAAAACTTTCTGCAATTTGCAAACCATGTTTCCTTCCTTGGTTAGAGTAAAACCATCAGGTTTCTCAATATAAACATCTTCCTCCAATTCACCATTTTAAGAATGTAGATTTAACATCCATCTAATAGACTTTAAATTTTATGTAAGCTGCATATGCAAGAAATAGTCTAACATCTTCAAGTCTAGCTACAACAAAAAAAGGTCTCTGTAAATTCAATACCTTCCATTTGTGAATATCCTTTGCATTCTATTCTTTCTTTGTTCTGAATCACTTTACCATCTTCATTCAGCTTGCTTTTTAATACCCATTTTTTACCGATCACATTTTTGTCACTAGGCCTAGGAACAAGAAACCAATTTTTGTTCTTCTCAATCTGCTCAAGTTCTTCTCTCAATTCTTTCATCCAACTCTCATCATTGCATGCTTCTTTTATACCTTTAGAATCTAATTCAAGTAACAAACATGTCTCATCCCTAGCAATTTTTCCTCTAGTTTGAACACCTCTATTCTAAGATTTTGTGTACTTCATGAAATAATATTTCATGTCCTCTCATTGATCTTACAGATTCCATCCATGAATTCCAATTTGTAACCTTTATCCAATAGTTTTCCAACACTTAACAATTTATGACTTAAACCTTCAACATACAGGACATCATCAGTATTATTTTTACTATCATGAGTGATAGATCCTTTTCCTTTAATCAAATGAGCATTGTTACCAAATCTAACTGTTATACACAAAATTTACACCCTATTAAGTGCTTAAGCCTAATGATTTGGTATAACATGGGAATCACTTACAAGTTGTGGTACCTATACTAACTAAAGTGAAACCTCTAGATTATAGGTCGGTTCCTCTTGGATAATCACCTATTTTTTACTCTTTAAACATGAAAAGTAAGCTTGAGAGGAAAAGGTATAGAAGGAGAACTGAAGGGAAATACTAAAAAGTAAACTTAACCTACTAGGTGATACACCAAAAAGACATGAATCACAATATAATGGCCAAGAACTAGAATGAAATTCCTGAATTAGGACAAGTACAACTTCCTAGATAGGCTTGCAAAAAATGTTTCAAAGAGAGGTCTGAGATGAAACTATCGGAGGAAAGAAAATATTTCATAGGAAATAGCTATTAGAATAGTCCCAAAGTATAACTGAGAGGGGGGGTGAATCAGTTATCAGTAACTTTACTTCTTTAACTTCATTATACAACAAATTAATTGCTTAATCAAATAACACAGTACACAACACACAATTTGATTACGGGGAAACCAAATGGTAAAAACCCCGGTGGGAATTAGCACCCACAATGAACTATACTTGTTTATAGTAATCCATGTTAGAAGATATCTCAACCCTGTTAGGAGTTTTACTTTACAATGCAATAAGTATAGTGACCTGGTTAAGGGTCAGACCGTGTTAGGAGTCTTTTACAGTTAACCATGTTAGGGGTGGTGGACTCACTGTCCAAAAGCTCACTGCTTGATGGTGAAGGCTACAACCTTCTGTATAATAGATATGCACTATATCTGATGATGAACTGTAGAGTATACCTATTGTCTTGATTAGTTCTAGTGTATTGCAATCTTTTACTTCTTCTTCACATAGACTCTTGATGAAGGAACCAACTCTGATAATCTGCTCTATACATTTTTCATCTCTTTTTGTATCATTCACACTTAGCGTGTCACCTTTGACATGCTATAAGTATCTTCCTCAAAGTATGAGATCATGGGACCTATAAGACAACTCTTCATAACATCCTTGTCGGCTCTACTAAGCACACAAGCATTATTACAACCGTACAAGTATAAACCAAATAGACGCGACGCTTCACTAAGTCAGCCTCACCAATTTAACTATAACTTTGTAATCTTCTTGAAACACGTTTGGCATCTTTGGATTAATATCATCAACTCATAACTAATCATGAATATACACACGCATATATAGAATATAGGCACAACTCAAGAAACACATGATATACGTTGGCCCTAAACAGTTACACTTCCAAAATTGTAACTGCCAATAACAGAATTACATAACTTTACTGAAACATCATATCTAGGTCTGCGTGTATGAACATAACATAATAAACATTTCAACAACATGTATCTATCCATGTAAGTCTTCATATCATCATTCTGATAAGTACATACAGAATTACTACTGTGTAATATATGTTGTTATCAATGACAAACATACAATCAATCAACTGCTCAGAATCAAATCTCCAACAATCTCCCCCTTTGACATTGATGGAAACATATGATATCAAAAACATCCTCTGTTCATGGTTTCCTCTTTCTTTTACAATCTTCTCAATATCCTCATCAAAGATTTCTCTAATCTACTGCAGTTCCTCTATCTATATTTTTGTTCCATGTATATACTCCCCCAGAGTATATGCTCCCTCTTAGTACATACTCCTCCTTACTACATACTCCCACTTTGACATCAATGGCAAAGGGTGCCATAGATCTTTAGGTACAAGTACTACTCCAAAAGTAAAGTAGTCAACCATTCATCAGTCAATTAATGACTGATGTCTTTGCTGCTTCTTCTAAATAGACTTAGGAGAGGGAATTACTCCCAACTTCTCCTTGAGATACTCAAAAGTATCCTTTGATAAAGGCTTTGTGAAAATATCTGCCAACTGTTCTTTTGTGTTCACATAGTCTAATTTAACTTCTTTTTCTGCAACCTTTTCTCTTAAGAAATGGTACTTGATTTCTATGTGTTTTGTCTTTGCGTGCATCACAGGGTTCTTAGACATGTTGATAGTGCTAGTATTATCACAATGAATAACAATAGGATAATCAACCTAAATGCCAAAGTCTTTAACCATTTTCTTGAGCCAAACCATGGTTGAACAATTTAATGTTGCTGCAACATATTCAGCTTCTATTGTTGACTGAGAAATATAGTTCTACTTCTTGCTTATCCAAGAAACCAACCTGTCTCCAAGGAATACTGTTCCTCCTAAAGTGATCTTCCTGTCATCAATACAACTTGCCCAATCTGCATATGTATACACATGAATCTTTACATTCTCTAATTTAGGATACCATAAACCATAGTCTATAGTTCCCTTTAGATATCTGAATATCCTCTTGATTGCCATTAGGTGACTCTGCTTGGGTTCAGCTGCAAATCTTCCAACAATGCCA
>MU225678.1:843352-854776 GCA_018584345.1 Thuja plicata | reverse complement strand
CCTGATGCAATCATGTCTCCATCCTTGTTGTTAATGATGCACTTGTTTTCTTTGAACTCCAAATGATAACCCTTGTCAAGTAGTTTTCCAACACTCAGCAAGTTATGATGTAATCCATCAACATATAGAACATCATTTGTCTTGTTCTTTCCATCCAAAGAGATAGAACCTCTGCCTATGATAGGTTTGGGAGTGTTGTCTCCAAATCTAACCATACCACCTTTGTATTCATCTAACTGAACAAATCTATCTTTGTCACCTGTCATATGATGGGAGCATCCACTGTCAATGATCCAATCAGTTCTGATGTCTACTTTAGAAATTACGGCTAGCTCTTGTTCTTCCTTTTCATCTTCAATGTCCATTTCCTCAAGCAATCTTTCCATGTCTCTAAGGGCAACGAATCCAATTTCATCTTCTCCTGAATCTTCATCAGTTACACCTTCAGCATGATAACATTCCTTCTTATATTTGGGTTTGTAATCATATCTGAATTTCTTGACTCTTGTGGGACACTTAGATGCAAAGTGACCAATCTTGTTACATGAAAAACATTTGAATGAAAGTTTTCCTTCAGATTTTCCTTTACCTTTCTTTTCTCTTCTAGCAATCATAGAAATGATTTCTTCTAGTTCTTCATCAACTTCTTCTTTCTCATTACGACTGGAAATGTGTAAGGATTTCTTACCATGGACTGAGGCTTTGAAAGTTGTTTCACTTTTAGGTTTAGTCTTCAATCTTGATATCTCAAATGCAGAGATTTGCTGATCAAAGTCTCTCTCTTGAAGTCTTGTGAGAATTGCATGGTTTTCTCTAGAATATTGATCTTGTTTTCATAGTCTGATGTCAAAGTAGTTAGCAAATTTTCCATTATATCTTCTTCTGATATTTCTCCACCATTGTTTCTGATTCCAGAGACTGCTTCATTTATCCTCTGATTGTAAGCTCTAATGTTCTCTTCAGGTAACATCTCAAGACTGTTGTATTTCTTTTTCCATGTCTTCCTACGTGCATTCTTTGCTTGAATATCTCCTTCAAACATATCTTATAAATACTTCCATATGGTATATGCTCTATCAATTTTCTTGATCTCAGAGAATTCAATGTCAGATAGGGCACTGATTAGGGCTTCTTTAGCAATTGCATTATGTGTAAATATATCCTTTTTTCTGTTAGTAACATCATCCTTTGCAAGGTCTTTTAGAGATGGAATTACAACCTCTTGTGTAGCAATTTCAAAGATATCAAAGCCAACACACTGTAGATGTGTTATCATTTTGTTTTTCCAATCCAGATAATTTTCTCCATCAAACTTAGGGCTTTCTTTTCTGAAGTAAGACATCTGATCTACCTTAAGTTGTTAGACTTCTTCTCCAAGGCACTTGGCTCTGATACCAATTGTTAGAATAGTCCCAAAGGATAACTGAGAGGAGGGGTGAATCAGTTATCAATAACTTTAGTTCTTTAACTTCATAATACAACAAAGTAAATTCTTAATCAGATAACACAGTACACAACACACAATTTGATTACGGGGAAACCAAATGGTAAAAACCCCGGTGGGAATTAGCACCCACAATGAACTATACTTGTTTATAGTCATCCCTGTTAGAAGATATCTCAACCCTGTTACGAGTTATACTTTACAATGCAATAAGTATAGTAACCTGGTTAAGGTTCAGACCCTGTTAGGAGTCTTTTACAATTAACCCTATTAGGGGTGGTGGACTCACTGTCCAAAAGCTCACTGCTTGATGGTGAAGGCTACAACCTTCTATATAACAGATATGCACTATATCTAATGATGAGTTGTAGAGTAGACCTATTGTCTTGATCAGTTCCAGTGTATTGCAATCTTTTACTTATTCTTCACATAGACTCTTGATGAATGAACCAACTCTGATAATCTGCTCTGTACATTTTTCTTCTCTTTCCGTATCATTCACACTTAGCGTGTCACCTTTGACTTGCTATAAGTATCTTGCTCAAAGTATGAGATCATGGGACATGTAAGACAATTCTTCATAACATCCTTGTCGGCTCTACTAAGCATGCAAGCATTATTACAACCGCGCAAGTATAAACCGAATAGATGCGACGCTTCACTAAGTCGGCCTCACCAATTTAACTCTAACTTTGTAATCTTCTTGAGACATGTTTGGCACCTTTGGATTAATATCATCAACTCATAACTAATCATGAATATACACACGCATATATAGAAGATAGGCGCAACTCAATAAACATGTGATATACGTCAGCCCTAAACAGTTACACTTCCAAAACTGTAAATGCCAATAACATAATTACATAACTTTACTGAAACATCATATATGGGTCTGCGTGTATGAACATAACATAATAAACATGTCAACAACATGTATCTATCCATGCAAGTCTTCATATCATCATTCTGATAAGTACAAACAAAACTACTACTGTGTATTGGGTAAAAGTACAAACCTGTGTCACACTTTTATAAAGGAAAAGGACGACAACATTCAAATTTTTAAACTTTATCAACATAAAAGTGGCATTTGTGTTTAGAATTTGAAGATTATGTAAACTAATGAAATGTGTAAAATTTGATGAAGTTTAGGATTATAATTTTTTTTAAAAAATTTGAACAAAAACTGAAATAGTTTTTTAATTTTTGAAGTCCATTTTTTTATTCCTAAAATATGTTGAAAATCTAGGGTCTAGTCCGCGTTAAAAAACTATATGTAAATAATAATTTTTTCCTCTGATTCTATAATATGTTTTAGATGACATGTATAGCTAATGCATAAAAAAACAAAGATTGGATTTCATTATATATTTTGTCTGTTATAACTATCCAAAGTCGGTGTTACCTGAAATCAACTGTTTTTAGTTCGCGTTCAATTTTCCCTATCAAATCTACACCAGTAAAAAAAAATTACATATTCTTGAAGAGGACTCTCTCCTCTAGTTTTAAATATAAAGTTTTAATTTTTTTGACATGATTTGTTATTTTTAATCGAATGAGCGTGTTCTTAAATGTTAAAATACCTACTTGAAGTATTTTCAACTTATAATATATTACATGAAACCAAAACATGATAAAAATTACAGGACCATAATCTTCACTACGAGCTCTACAAAAGGGTATTTTTAGATTTTACAGAAAGGTAAATTTTGACAGAGAATTCAGGTCCACAAGGGAGAACTTGAGAAAGCCACCCATTTTTGCTGACTTGGCTGCCAAATAGGATTCCACATAGGTCCGGCCGGAAGGGGTCTAGCCACACTAGGTCCAGCCGGACCCTAGTCCTCACAATGACCCACGCGGGCCCCTAAATGACAATGACCCGTGCGGGCCCCTTTTTTTCTTATATAAATTTTGGGGGTTCGGTCGAACCCCTTCCGGCTGGACGGGGTCCGGCCGAGCCCCCCGCTCCACATAGGTGCCACCTGGTGCCTAAAGGGTGCCACGCGGGTCTGACCAGACACCGACCGGCCAGCCCATTTCGGCCGAACCCTCCTAGAATGTCCTCTACTACGACACACTATTATACTTTTACCCTATTATATGTTGTCATCAATGACAAACATACAATCAATCAACTCCTCAGAATCAAATATCCAACAATAGCTTCAAGGAAGTAGACATAGATTAACCTGCAAACAAACATCCACTCTAGAAAATAGGTACAGGAATGAGAAAAAATAGAAGGAATGAAAAAATTCACAAGACTACTTTATAAACCATCCTCAATAGTTCACAAAGATGCAGAAAAGAAAGAAAACTTAGAATAACCCATGAATCTCTCCAATACTCAGTCAATATATTATGCTTCGAAAAGAATCCCAAAACACATGAAAACCTGAGAGCAGGAAAAATACCACAGAAAGTGTTGCATAAGCCTTGGAAAACTGAGAATTACAGACACATGAAAATTTTGGGGACAAAAAAAATGTCACATAAAACTTCTTACATAATCCAAACCCCTTTACAAAAGATCAAAAAACTACTTATATACAAGCTCCCCTAGCACACAGGCTTGGGAGTCAATCCATCCGATCAGATTGGAAAAATTAGGGTTACAATAGATATCCATTAAACAATGTGAAATACTAAAAAATTCAAGTCCTCTATTAAATGCACTTGGGAAATATCTCAGACGATCAGATATAGTCATGAAGACATCTCCCATCACCATAAATTCGATCAGAATAAATGGCGGATCCATCTACCTTGTCTAAGACTTGAAAGACTATGCCACTGCCATGAAATCTTGAGCGAAATATTTGAATATGTAAATTTTAACCAATAATGATCACAGGTGGCACAGAGAGTTAAATTGACGGCCCAGAATATGACTTGATTTCCTTGAATGTTATTAATCTTCATCTTGGACATTAATGATGACATGTAACTAATTAAATGTTTGATAATGTTAAGTTGAAGATGATGCAAAAAATTAAAGCAGTTAACGGTTTGTATTTTCATTGATGTCAACTTGATATCATCTGTACGATCATGTACATAAATGCTAAATAATTAAGAGAATCAATGGAACAATGATTATGTTTTCAGCAATGCATAAAACTCAAGTATTCACTAAGTGATAGACAACACTGATGGAGTGTACACCATCAGTAAAGATAGAGAAAAAGGTCACAGTGATACCCGACAAGCAGAAGACAGTGTTTCCTGACGAAGCAGAATCACAGGATGCCCGATGAATAGGAGATAGTGTTGCCCGACGGACGGAGATTCTGAAGCTAACTAGAGTTACACCAACGAAACTGGCAGTTGTCACCGATGGTGAACTATAGAATTGACCAACAGAACAGAGAGTTCAGAAAATGACAAAATATCTAGCTGGTAGAGCTTAAGGATAGACTTAACTGGTTGTTTTATTTGTTTTATTCAACCATAGTTAATTAATTGATTTAAAGAAGATTTATACAGTTGACAAGAAGATAACTACAAGATAAATCAGGAGTTAAAGCCGTAAATCAAATTGGCTGGATTGTTTTTCACGCCAAGAATCAAGAATTAAGGAATATCATGTTTATATAAGAGACAAGCATAATTCATTTTCAAAAGCCATCAGATACATGGAAGGGGAGTGAATAGAAAGAGGATGTTGAAGAGAAACTGGTAAAGGGTAAACTTCATACAATCCTGATCAATCAAGTTGAGGGAGAGCTAAAGAATTCTGCAGACACCGACGAACAGTGAAGCCCAGCATTATAGAGCAAAAAATATGGAGCAAAAGGAATTGAATTGATACATTGATCAAGGAGGTATTGTACTTAAATAGATCTAAAAATTTGCAACTCAAAGTTGCATTAGAAACAAGTCATAGTGTTTCATTTTAACCATTGAAGCATCAAGTCTCTTAAAAGAGTAGGACTTAACAGTCTTCTATAATTGAGGTATATCCTAACAAATTGCCAAAAAGGTTGATTCGTGAAAGTAGCATTGAATTTACATAAAGCCTATTGACAACCTAGGAAGAAGGTTGATTCAAAGATGGTAGCAAGATTTGCCTAAAGCCTATTGACAGTCTAAGAAGGAGGCTGATTCAAGGATGGTAGCAAAATAGATGTCAGATACTAAGTGACAACCTATATGTACAAAATCCTCTAAAAAGGTCGCACTTAACAGTGTGTTTGTAACCTTTAACAGGGTTGGCTCCTTACAAGGCTCACTTAAGAAGAGTGAAAATTTGAGGTACTGGTCCCAGTGGTTTTTTCCCTTAACAGGGTTTCCACGTTAAAATATATGTTTTATGTGTGTATGGTTTATTACTTTATTATTTTACATTTCACATATGCATCTCTGGATTGATTGCTATACTCTGCATATTTACTGAGTATCGGTAAATAAGTTTTACTGCTTATCGGTAATCAAGGAGAATAAGGACAGACAAGGTAAACTGCCAGACATTTAATTATTTCAAGTATTTCAAGGCATGCATCTTGTAGGGACTTAATAATATGAGGTGTATTGATTGATGAATTAAAGTTTAAAGGATAAATTTTGAGGCCACTGATTCACCCCCCCGTCTCGTTTATTACTAAAAATTGGTATCGGATCTTGTGTGCTTAGAAGGAAGGTTTCAAGACCTAAGCAAAGATCACAAGATGAACAGACAAGATGTGCCCAAGTTGAACAAAGACAACTTTTCTTCATGGCAAAGCAGGATAAGACTCCACTTATCAGGTATTGGTAATCATATTACTCAATACTTAGATATTGAATATGTGTTTCCTACAGGACCATTGATAGTAGATCAATTGAGAGTGAACCATGAGCATAACTGCATGGTTATAGAGCTTTCTTCCTCACTCTCTGATGCTAAATTTGAAGATGTCAAGGATTGCACAACTGCAAAGAAAATGTGGGACAAACTGGAGCTTGTACATGGAGGTGATACAAATGTTCTGAGAGCCAAGGCAGAAAGCCTTAGAGGAAAATTTGATGATCTCAGAATGAAATAAGGTGAAAACATCACACAGTATAGCACAAGATAAAAATAAGTAGTCAATGCTATACGAAGTGTTGGAGGTACACTTGAAGAGGAGATAATGGTAAGTAAAATCTTAAGAACCTTATTGCATGTATATGCTATTAGAGTTTCTGCTATTCAAGAAATGAGAGCAGTAGCAAAAAATACAGTTACTCTTGATAGCCTAATTGGTAGACTGATTTCATTTGAGATGAATAACTTTGACAATAGTGTCTTACCAAGTTTAGAGTCTGCATTTAAGTCTTCTATGAAAATAAGTAAATATAATCATAGATGCTCATATAGAAGGGATAGTGAAAAATAAAGTGAAGAAGAAGATCTAGATGAAATAAAAGCACTTATGGCCAGAAGAATACAGAGAGGCAAAGGTAAATACAAAGGCAAGTTACCACTTGTATGTTTTAACTGTAAAGAAATTGGACACTTTGCTGCAAGATGTCCTAACAGAAGAAAATATGATAGAAGTGATGAAAAATATTTTGAAAAGAAGTCTGATACAGGTGATAACAAAGATTACAGAGGTTATCGACGATCAAAAAGAAAGGATACCCGAGACTGCAAGGATAAAGGCAAGAAGGCCAGCTACCTAGCTACTTCCAAAGATGAAGATACTGACACCGACCCTGATGATGATATCGACATGGTATTTGTAGTTGTAAAGGATGATTCAGATGAAGATGAAAGGTATGAAGAAACTGCACTCATATCTAAGGTTATTAAGAATTATATCTGGATTATAGATAGTGGCTGCACTCATCATATGACCGGTGACAAAGAAAAGTTTAACACTTTTGAATACTATAATGGTGGTACAGTAAGAATGGAAAATGATACACCTTGTCCAGTTGAAGGTAAAGGAACAATAATGATGAATAACCTGATTAAATGTGAAAATGCTTATTGGGTAAAAGGATTGAATTATAATCTGTCGAGTGTTTCTCAGCTGAATAATTCAGGTCACAGAGTAGAATTTGAGAACAAGAAGGCAAAGATTTGCAATGAATCGGGAAAACTGATTGGTACCAGTGAACAGACCAAAGGTAACTTATTCTATCTAAATGATACTAACACCACTTGCTTAATGACTAGAAATGAAGACATATGATTGTGTCATGTGAATTTTGACAATATGATGAAAATAAGAAAAAGAAGAAGTGTAAGAGGCTTACCGACGATGACAAAGCCAGACAACATCATGTGCAAAAATTGTCAAAAATGTAAAATGACAAATTCTAGTTTCAAAAGTAAAATCCATACATCTGATGATATTCTAGAATTAGTCCATATTGATTTATGTGGACCTATGAGGACAAAGAGTTATTATGGAGATAGATGTTTTATTCTCTTTGTTGATGATTACTCTAGAACGATGACAGTCATGTTTCTAAAAGAAAAATCTGAAGCATTCAAGATGTTTAAATGGTATAAGGCTATGGTAGAAAAACAAAGTGGTAAGGATCTAAAATGTTTAAGATCGGATAGAGGAGGAGAATTTATATCAGAAGAATTCACTAATTTCTGTAATGAGTATGGTATAAAAAGACAGGTTTCTACACCAAGAACACTACAGAAAAATGGGATTGCTGAGAGAAGAAATAGATCAATAGTTGATTGTGCAAGAACACTGATGATAGAGAAGGACATCACCCAGATCTTCTAGAGGGAAGATGTTAGCACTACTATTTATACACTTAACATAGTACAATTGAAGGACACAAAGAATATTTCTTATGAGCTATGGTATGGTAAAACACCCAATGTAAGTTACTTCAAAATATTTGGTAGTCAATGTTATGTCTTAAAGGATGATAGAAATGGAAAGCTTGATGCTAAAAGTGATGAAGGTATTTTTCTGGGGTATTCTACCAAAAGAAAATCTTTTAAATGTCTAATTAAGGCTTCTAACAAAATATTGAAAGTGCAAATGTAAAGATTGATGAATTTGCAGAAAATAATGAGCTGGAAAGCACAAAAGAACCAGAAGACTACAACAAATTTTTATATTGTGAAGAACCCATAACTCTTCCCGAGAAACAATGCTTAAATCCAGAACAACAGAATGTTGCAACCGACGGTCAGAATGTTGTTACCGACAGTCAGGATAATGATCAAAATAATGTGCAAGGTAATGAAGATCAAATTGATACACAAAGAGTTGTACCTATACTTGAAAGATATGTAAGAAGGAACCATCCAAAGGACCAGATCATAGGAGATAAGAAAACTGGTACAAGAACAAGAAGTAAGTCCTTAAACTCAAATTGTTTAATTTGTGAGTTTGAGCCAAAATTTGTCAATGTTGCACTAGATAATGAAGAATGGATAAGTGCTATGAATGATGAGATTGAACAGATTGAGAAGAACAAAACATGGTCACTTATGTCAAGACCAGATGACAAGAATTTCATCGATACTAAATGGATATTCACGAATAAGCTGAACAAGAATGGAGAAGTCACAAGGAACAAAGCAAGACTAGTATGCAAGGGGTATGCACAAGAGGAAGGTATAGACTATGGAGAAAATTGTGCACCCATTTCTAGGCTAGAAGGAGTAAGAATACTACTTGCTTATGATGCATATAAAGGATTCAAAGTATATCAAATGGATGTCAAGTCAGCATTTCTAAATGGAATACTTGAAGAAGAGGTATACATTGAACAACCAGAAGGGTTTGTGGATCCAGACAAGAGGAACATGGTACGTAGAATTCACAAAGCCTTGTATGGATTGAAACAAGCTCCTAGAACCTGGTATGAATGACATCATTCCTATCTAATAAGTATTGGATTCATAAGGACTAGTGAAAATAGTAATCTTTATTTGAAAGAAGATACAAATGCTAACACTTTGATTGCTAAAATATTTGTTGATGACATCATATTTGGAGACAATGATGTGCTATGCAAATCATTTGCTGATGAAAAGAGAAAAGAGTTTGAGATGTCTATGTTTGGAGAGATCAATTTCTTTCTTGGTCTACAAATCATTCAACAAAGTGAAGGTATTTTCATTACACAGTCCAAATACATTAAAGAGATCCTGAAAATATTTAAGATGAAAGATTCCAAACCTGTTGGAACACTGATGGCTACTGGATGCAAATTAACAAAGGAATAAAAGACAACAGAGGTAAATCAGACTTTGTACAGATCAACGATAGGAAAACTCATGTATGTTGTATACACTAGACCAAATATTGCACATGCAGTAGGAATTGTTGCTAGATTTTTTTCTAACCCCAGGGAATCACATATGACTGTTCTAAAGAGAATCTTAAGATATCTAAAGAATACTCAGGAATTTGTCTTATGGTATAGAAGAGAAGGAAAATTTGAACTAAAAGTGTTTACTGACACTTATTGGGATGGAAATCTTGATGACTGGAAGAGCACAACTGGAGGAGCATTCTTTATGGGTGACAGACTTGTCACATGAATTAGCAAGAAGCAAGGATGCATCTCTCAGTAAACTACAGAAGCAGAATATGTTGCTGCTGCTGCAAACTACTCAAATATTGCATGGATCAAATAGTTGCTGGAAGGTATGCATATGAAGATCTCAGAACCATTGATTATCTATTGTGATAACACCAGTGCAATAAACATTTCCAAGAATCCAGTCATGCATGCAAAGACTAAACAGATTTCCATCAAGTATCATTACTTAAGACAACAAGTTCAAGAAAAAGAGGTGATACTTGAATATGTGCAATCAAAAGAACAATTAGCTGATATCTTCACCAATCCATTTCCCAAGGATAATATAGTATGTTTCCATCAATGCCAAAGGGAGAGATTGATGACATGTAACTGATTAAATGTTTGATAATGTTAAGTTGAAGATGATGCAAAACATTAAATCAATTAATGATTTGTATTATCATTGATGTCAACTTGATATCATCTGTACGGTCATGTACATAAATGCCAAAGACTTCAGAGAATCAATGGAACAATGATTATTTTTTTAGCAATGCATAAAAGTCAAGTATTCACTAAGTGACAAACAACACCGATGGAGTGCACACCATCGGTAAAGACAGAGAAAAAGGTCACAGTGATACCCGACGAGCATAAGACAGTGTTTCCCGACAAAGAAGAATCAT
Organism: Thuja plicata; assembly: GCA_018584345.1. NCBI lineage: Eukaryota > Viridiplantae > Streptophyta > Pinopsida > Cupressales > Cupressaceae > Thuja > Thuja plicata. The sequence continues at coordinate 844,165 of MU225678.1, read as the reverse complement.
AGGATGCCCGACGAACAGGAGACAGTGTTGCCCAACGGATGGAGATCTCGAAGCTAACTAGAGTTACACCGACGAAACTGGCAGTTGTCACCGACGATGAACTGCAGAATTGACTGATAGAATAGAGAATTCATAAAATGAAAAAATATCTAGCTGGCAGAGCTTAAGGATAGACTTAACTGGTTGTTTTATTTGTTTTATTCGACCACAGTTAAGTAATTGATTTAAAGAAGATTTATACAGTTTGCAAGAAGATAACTACAAGATAAATCAGGAGTTAAAGCCGTAAATCAAATTGGTTAGATTGTTTTTCACACCAAGAATCAAGAATTAAGGAATATCATGTCTATATAAGAGACAAGAATAATTCATTTTTGGAATCCATCAGATACATGGAAGGGGAGTGAATAGAAAGAGGATGTTGAAGAGAAACTGGTGAAGGATAAACTTCATACAGTCTTGATCAATCAAGCTGAGGGAGAGCTAAAGAATTCTGTAAACACCAACAAATAGTGAAGCGCAGAATCACAGAGAAAAAAATATGGAGCAAAAGGAATTGAACTGATACATTGATCAGAGAGGTATTGTACTTAAATAGATCTTAAAATATGCAACTCAAAGTTACATTAGAAACAGGTCATAGTGTTTTAGTTTAACCATTGAAGCATCAAATCTCTTAACAGAGTAGGACTTAACAGTCTTCTATAATTGAGGTATATCCTAACAGATTGCCAAAAAGGTTGATTCATGAAAGTAGCATTGAATTTGCATAAATCCTATTGACAGCCTAAGAAGAAGGTTGATTCAAGGATG
>MU225678.1:780607-835752 GCA_018584345.1 Thuja plicata | reverse complement strand
CAGAAACAGAGAAGCAACAACAATTTGCAAGAACAGAAAATGGGCTTCTTATTATCTCCACAAATGTGGAATTACAAACTTTCAGAATTACAATATGCAAAGCCACATGGGCATTCCCCTTACAATACTCTGTAGGACAAAGCCTCGAATTATTACCCAGATCTACCCAGAACTGTCCCCAACTGCCTAAGACAACACTACGGGCCTTCTTTATATAGGCAAATTCCACCACCCGAGAAGGTTCCAGAAATTTAGCCCTTAGGGCCAAACTTAGAATTATTTTATTTTTCAATTTAGTACATCAAAGTCGGCTCAAAATAACTTTTGAAACCCGAACAAAAATTTTGAAGGACAATTAATTTTTGCTATTTCAGGTGGCCCAACTTCCGGAGACCATAAGTCATCACCAGTTGACCCGATTGACTATTATAACCCCATTTTGGAAACACAACAAAGCGCTCTACAACGCATAAATTAAACAAGCTTCATTCAGCCCAAGTTTCGACCTCATTCGGGGCCTCTAAAGCCTTCAAAACTGAGCTCAAAGTTTCTGTACCCTGTTTTCAATACCAAAAATTTTCAATATCTTCAAAACTAGACCTGATCTAGCCATGAAACTTTACTGGCAGGCTAATATGACTGAGATGAACCTCCACATGGAAAATCTGAACATTCCGAGATTGTATGACCAACTTACTAAAAATAGCAAGTTTCCATAAATAGCAGCTCTGCACAAGGTAGCCCTTATAAAAAAAGAAAACAGAAATATTTTTGGGTGATGCAAGATTGCCGTTACACAAAGGATGCTCTTGCATCAACCCTGCTGCCAATACCAAAAATATCCAATATCTGCAAAACTAGACTTATCTAGAAATGAGACTTTACGGGAAGGATGATACAATCAAATTGAACCTCCACGAAAGAAAATATAACATTCTAAGTTCAAACGGAAAACTTACTAAGATTAGTAACTTTCTAGAAATAGTAACTCTGCACAAAATAGCCCTTATTGAAAAGAAACCAGAAAATATTTTTGGGTGATGCAAGATTGCTCTTACACCCAAGATGCTCCTACATCACTGATCTTGATCTTGATCAATGGCTCATGCATAATCTCATAAGATTTTCCTTAAATCTAGTTCTATTTGGAGATCATGTGACAATCTTACCTCTGAATCGCTGAATAAATGCAACTTGACTTGGCTCGACCACAGGTTCCATTACAGATCTGGTGCCATCCACATGATTAGAAAGAGATCAACGACGGTGCTTAATCTCCATATCATTCATGGCTTAAACTTTTCATTACGAGATCAGGAGATAATCGTCCGATAAAAAATGCATCCACGGCCTACGTTGAATCGCTAGATCATAAGAGCATATTATTTTCCATTCTGAGATTAAGAGATAAAGGGTCATGCCAAGTAGCTAAATGAGAAATAATAATATGTCGTGATTGTGAGATTAGGAGATTAGAGACAAGGCAATAAAGCACATGACAAATAAGAACTTAAGTGGCATGGAAAAGTAACAAAGAATTAGACTGGGCCACAAAGAACTAGGGTTTTAAAAACCAGAACTAAGTTTTCAAGACATGAATAAGGGCTAAAACTAGACCTAGACATATGCAAAGAACAAGGCAAAAGACTAGAAATAATGAACAAAAACTATACAAGTTGGGCTCTACCCTTGTGGGATCCTCATTTACTCCACTTGTAGCCAAATTTTGATAGGACGGGAAATTTGGGTTACAGTATATTCTACAATCGGTAAGGCAACAACTAGAGCTACTAGCAGTTCCATGGTGCTAAAGGAAAAGGTAGTAGCAGAGACACCTATGAAATAAAAAAGGATTTACAAGAGAAAGAAGTGAATGGCTCATGACTACAAAGAATCTAAGGATAAAATAAAAAAGAAGGCTACTGCTGAAGAAGAACCTAAAACTGATTCAAACAAAGAGCAAGCAGAGTTGAAGGCTAGTGATAAGAAATCTAAAGTAGTTGGTATGTCAATTGAGAAATAAGTTATACCTAAGACTAGGATAATATTAACTACTGATATTATAGCTGATAACATAAGGGAATATGGCAGTGTAAGTAATGCAAATCGATGCTATGATAAATTTGATGGTGTAGACAAATAAAAGATTGAAGATGTTATTATATTCAGTTTGCATAAGTTTTGTAGAGGACCTCGTGAACTACATAACATGATACCTAAAACACTATATAAGAAGACTAATGCTAGATAGAGGCATTCTCTAAAGAAAGACAGAGAAATGATGGAGCAAGCATTAATCCTATTGAATCTTGAATTGTCTATTGAATTTGTAAAACTTGTAATTGAGGCAATAAGACCTGGATCCAAGAAAAGAAGTAGAGTATGCACAATATTAGTAGGTGAGTCTCAGGTAGTCCATGATGAGACATTCAAAATCATGAAGATGAAATTGAAAGAACATGAACAAGTAAATTCTACTCAAGAGGAGGTAATAGTAGATGAACTTGTCTCTACTGAACAAGTAATTGAAGACATTATAGGTAATTTACCTTCTGATACACCAAAACAAGAACCTAATGTTGAAGTTACAGATGTGAAAAGTAAAGATGAAGCACAAAACGATAAAGTTGTAGAGGTGGAGATAATTGTTTCAACTAGTACAATTGGAAAGACTGACGATATTTAAAGGAAAGATGAAGCTGATTTAGAAGCACACTTAGTGAAAAGGAAATTGAATCTTGGTGAGAGTTCTAGTTCCAAGATGAAGAGAAACAGTATTGATGTTCCTGGGAAAGAGATTGAAGATGATATTAAGGAAGAGGATATTGAGGTCATTCAAGGACTTATTGATGTTACAAAGATGAGTCCCAGTGAACTAATGAGAATATTAGAAATAATAAAGTTGAAATCTAAAAGGGACCAAATAAGAGGTGAAAAGAAAGAAGCTCAAGTACTACAATCAGCTCAAGATATTCTGTCAGATATTTTACCTAAACTTGCGTATGATCCAAATGCTCCTACAATTGTACAAATGTATACTTTGGTCAGTGTTATCATTGAACAAGTCTCAAGCTTGGAGGAAGCTACTATGAATAGAGCTAAGTTGGATTATGAGAAAAAGAGGATTGAGAAGTTGATGGAAACCATTGCATTAGAAAAAGGAAAACTTATAGTTCAATTATATTAGGTAAAGGAAACTTTGAAGGAATTTGGACATTTTTTTAGCCAAATTTTTTGACTTTTCATTATTTACGTAAGATTAAGAGTTGAAGAGGAATGAACATAGCATGAGCTTAAATCTTTAATTGCTAGTTTTGATCCTATTGCACATTAATCAACATCCTATGGATCACAAGTGAAGGTGATAAATCACAAGATGAAAAAATTTCAAGGTGAAAAAGACAAGCGGATCACTACATTACCAAAGTTACAGACCTATTTGATTCCATCAATTGATGGTATGCAACAGAATGTTACAAAAGAAGAGGTAACACTTAGGTTACCTTATATGATTACTCTTGAAGCTATAGAGGAGTTATCTCCTATTCTCCATGAATAGATTCAAGCCATAATACATTTGTATAAATCATGGAAGATTTCCTTGGACACAACAAAAGAAAAATTTAGAGAGGTTTTTGGGCGGATGTGATCAGTAAGCTTTCATTTTTCAAGTTCATTTTTGTACCTTTGTCATTGCTGTCAAAGGGGGAGTGATCAGTATGGTGAAAATATAGTTGAGAAAGTGATCGGTATAAGTGTATAGCATATAGTTATAGTTTTGTATATGTTTTTGGTGATTGGTGAGAAGAATTTATGAAGAGAGACACTTTTCACTTTGTCTTTCCATCAATGCCAAACGGGGAGATTTTTGGCTTTATGATGGATTTTGGAGGTGAAATGATGATTTTGATTTTGTCATTGATGGTAGCTTATTAACTCTATTAAATTTAGGAAATAGGTTGTTGTTACCGATCGACAGGATGAATAGGTGAAGCAGTTTTTTCTAAGTGTTCTGACCGGTTAACAGGAAAATAGTAACATAAGTATTTTGAGTAGTGATTGAGTTTTCTAGCACATTGGGAGGTGTGATCATTACTACAGCCTTATTTTGGTTAGACAAGTTTGGATGAACGACGGCAACAATTAAATCAACATTTTGGGTAAGGTAATATTTCGGTGTTGTGTTCTTTATGAATCGGTTGACTTACCGATTAGTTCCTAATGATTAGATGGTCAAGGTGGTTATGTTATTCTCGGTGTCTTGTCACAAATGATTGTATTACATTTTAGGCTGACATGTTAGGTTTTATTACCATGGATTTTCATGAGTTAGGGCAAATTTGTGAGGTTGACTTGTGGATTGCTTTTACAGTTTTAACCAAATTAAGAACAACTATATAAAGGCAAGCTAAATCAATGATTTAGGGTTTTTGATCATGTTTTTGGTGGTTGCGATCAGAGACACGGGAAGAGTATTGCGTTAATAGTTCAGAGATTGAATTTGATCTTAAAATAAAGCAATGTCATTTCCAAATCAGTGAAGTTCATTTCTCAAGGCTAACTCTAATAGGTTAGCAGGTTAAATCCCTTAATAGGGTGGACTTTATCTGGTATTTTTATAAATCCTTTAACAGGGTTAATTCTGAGAAGGATTTCTAAATCCTCTAGCAAGGTAAATTCTAATAGGTCTCATTTTACTTCTAACAGGTACTAATCACTTCTAACTGAGTGAGCCCCTAACAGGGTATTGTAAGCTCCTAATAGGGCAACTCTTTTACTGTAGTGAATATATTTGTGGGTGTCATCCACACTGCGGTTTTCTCCTTCTTAAAAGGGTGTCTGTGATAAAAATTGTGATTTTATGAGTTATGATTTGTGTATTTTTGAATTTTTTTACTTCTACAACATAGTTACTCTTACATGTTTTATTGCTTATAAGTTGGTTCAAAGCATTTTCAGATAAGGGGTTGAATTAGTACATTTCCTGTTTACACTGATTCACCCCCTCTCATTTCTTCTATATACTAACATAATCTGAATAATATCTTACAACTCCAACAAATTTTGTTCCTCTTTAAAATCTTCCACCTTTTCCTCTCTGTCTATTTCCTTTTGTTCAACTTCTCCTCAACTTTTAGGACATATTGGTAAGGTTCCTCTACACTTTGTAATTTAACCAAACTGATCTCATCTTGAATAATTTTCCTCAAACCATTAAGATATCTTGGAACTCTCTCAACATCATCATCTGCATGACTAGATATGATATCCAACCTATAAAATTCTTCAATATACTCCTTCACACTAAGAACATTTTTCTTTAAATTTTGCAATTTCCTAATCAAACTTACTTGGTAATCAATAGGTAAGAATTTGGCCTTCAATTTTTTCACCATCCTAACCAATGATTTTATTTTGAACTTTCTCCTTCTTTTTCTATCAGTCGGAAAGTCTTCCCACCATAATTATGCATGTCCCTCTAAAATTTTTGCAAGCATACTTTACCTTCTTATCATCATCGGTACCTTCATAATCAAATTACTTATACATATATGTGATCTAATCAAGAAATTCATCTGAATCCAACTTGTCATTATAATCAAGTGGATTGAAATGTGATCTTGCATTAAACCCAGTTAGTGCTTTTATAAATCCATTGTCCCCTTGTCAAGTTTAGGTTCAAGTTGCACTTTTCCTTCTTCAATTATTTCTTCATTTTTTTCTTCCTCTTCATCATTTACATCTTCTATATGTCGACCTCTTCTCTGGGTTGTCTCAATGGCTTCTAATCTGGATGTTATTTGTCTCAACATATCCATCAGAGTTGGATTTGCATTTATCCTTCCACCCTATCATTTCCTCTTCAGTCCATCTTCACACAAGTCTTCTACAATTGTGGTTCATATCCTCACTCTTCCACCCCACAATAAATCAATTCAATACCTTGCAAGTGCAGGAACCACGATCTACCTCAAAAGAATCTAAAACTCTCTCTGATACCACTTGGTGCAGTCACCAATGTAAAAACCTCAAAGATATCATTTCAACCATGCAGCAAGAGTCACTCAGGGGAAACAACAATTAAAACAACAATAAGAGATAGAGAGAATGCAAGATCAGTGGTCCAGATTAATCTAGATTCATGAAATTACATCAAGTTGGCTAGAAACATGCAGGCTTACATTCCAGGCATGTAGGCCTGATTATAGATTGAATTTTAAAAATATCTATGATGCTAACCTTCAAGAGGTTATCTATCGAAGAATTGTTAAACTAGAGATCAATTACATCAATATATAGTCGTTCACTTTTCAAACAAGTTGGCCAAGATCATTCACTTTCTCCAAGGTAGGAAAATATAATACCAAATATAGGTCAAGACCCAAATCATAAGGATTTCCCTCAAATAGCTGAAACATGGTGTGCAATCCAAAATCTACATTGGCCAAAATGCCATGAACATCAAATGATACGCCAAGAAGGTGTGCAATCCAAGGAAAAGGTTGAAGGGATTAGAAAAATCTATAGGGTTTTGAATTGTGAAGAACAAATAGGTTTGGGCCAAAATCCAACAAATATCCATCCAAAAGAAATGAATCAAGGTGAAAACCTATACTATGATCAAACACAATGTGAAGAACATGCCACAAGGTATGCAACTAAAGATAATCCAAATCAAAGGAATGCCACCAAAAATATAGAGACTGGAAAATGAGAACTAAAAATAGAAAATTTTTTGGTTGATGCAAGATTGTCAAAGAACCCAAGATGCTCCTACATCATTATGAGTCACAAATATTTGTTGCACAACATGTTGGATATTACTAGAATAAATGTTAGAAGAATCAAATTGAACCAATGACACACTAGGCCCTTTGAACCTAGGATTCTTCTACTCTCCTATAAAATATGGAATAAAGCCTAATGAACCCCAATCATCTCCTAAAAGGGAACTTCTAGGGGAAAAAGATAAATCTTGTTGGAATAATATAGGAATGAATTGATAATCATGTTTATTTCTTAAGAAACTTTGTGATTTGTCATCATCCATAAGAGTATACATGGTACTGTTATAGATTAACTTCACTTTACGATGGAGAATTGAAGGAACAACATGCATAGCATGTACCCATGGTCTCCCTAAGAGAATATTGTAATTAAAAGCATTGAGCATGACATGAATAGGAGTAGGTAAAATGACAAGACCTACTTTAACAAGTAAGGTAATAATACCTAAAGATTCGTTAGCAACATTTTCAAAGCCACAAATATGAATAGGATCAGGTTGAATCAATGAAGTATTCAAATTAATTTTATGCAACAAAACAATGCTACAAATATTTAGACTAGATCCATTATCGATTAGAGTTCTTCAAATAATATTACCATTGATAAGGACAAAAACCATAAGAACATCACATTGATCTTGAATTTGTTTTGAAGGAAAATCATCTTAGGAAAATACAATTTGAGATTTACTATTGGTTGTGTTCATGCATTCCATCATAGAAGTTATATTATCTTGCATAGGAGATGGAATAGTCATGTTTTTTAAGGCTTGATGAAATTCTTCATGGTATGTATGTGAAGTTTTAATAATTTCCGAAAGGGAAACCTTGGTGAGAGTAGTATGAAGTTGTTATACAAAATCATATTCCTTGCCAGTATTTTGAGGTAGACGAGGTGCAGGAGGAAAAATTGATTGAGAAGTATGAAGAGAAGGAGGAACAAATGAATTAGTAAGTTTTATATTATTTCTTGTGTTATATGTATGGTCCACTGCATGATAGTCAATTTTTTAAACACCTTTCGCCACAATGGTGGGTTTGTTTTGAGATTAAAGGGTATCTTGATTGAGATGGACAACAACCTTAGGCTATTCACTTCCCAAAACTTGAATATTGTTGATATTAGTAGGTTCTTTAATTGAGTGAGTGAGAGAATTAAGGATGGCATCATCTTCTCCCAAAGTATCCTTATGGTAAAGACTAACTTTGGTAGAGGGACAAACATAATTCATTAATGCTTAATCCTTTGGAGGAAGATTAGACTCTATTACCACAATGCCATCTTATTCTATGTAACTTCTTTGATGAGGGAGGGAATAATCAACATCATCATCCAATGACTCTTCTTAAAGAGGGAAATCATGAAGAATAGGAACATCCCTATGGATTAAGAAAACATTAGGATGAGGATTATTATAAATCAAAAAATCTTCATCCCTAAAGGGGGGTCATGGAGATGAAAATAAAATGAGGCATAATGAGAAGAATCATCATCTTTCACCAAAGTATTCTAAAGGGGAAAGAACATATAAAGAGAAAAGTTAACATAAATCTCTAATGTTTCTCCACAGAGAGAGAGACCATTAAGAGAAAGGTTAAAACCATATTCATGCACTAATATATCCTTATGGTGAAGAGAATGGTTTGGAGATGGTGATATGGAAGAAGCCAAAGAAACATCACATACATTGAACTGATTATTTTTAACACTACCATGATGTGAATGCAAGTTGATAGAAGCATATTGTTTTATTTCAAAATTGACAGAATGATTGTAGGAAAAAGTCCTAAAAATTTTACCATGAAATGGAAAATGCAATAATGCCCTAAAACATGAAATGTAAAGCATACAATAAACACAAAGGCATAGAACCATGTTAATGTGCTTACCATGAAGCATGAATGTATGTTTCTCTCAAATCCATGAAGTGTGATTGATGTTTGTTTCCTAAAGGTAGATGTTGACTTTTTAGTAGAGATTTAGGATCAATAAATCCTTCACATGTGCATGGATCTAATGAAACCACTCCTAGATATTGATTTGCTTGAATTGCTTTATCACACTTGCAAGGAGAGAGAGAAGAAAGATGGGAAATAGAGATCTTATTTGCTTGTTTCAGAGGTCCACTAAAAAACCACCACAGGATAGAAAATATTGCTCCAACTTGAATAATATTTCCTTGATGGGATAGAAGAAGAAGAAGAATTCCTTGGCTTGAGACCTTTAAATCACCTAGCTTGCTTGAATCCTCTTGAAAATTTGAAAATCCTCTTGTGGGTACTTTTGATATGAAAAATGAGGATAGATTAGGGTTTATACACTTTTTCCTTCATTTAGGGATCTAAAACTAAGCCAGGTTGACCACCAGAGAAAAATTAAATGAAAAAACCTGATATCGAGCTCTGGGATAATCTAGAACAAAATCCTAAGGTGCAGAATGCCTAGAACATTGTGCACCCAGCGACACAATATTAGAAATGTTTTTCACCCTTGGATTCTATCCCAAGTTTGGCTAGGGACATCGGGATAATAAGAAGAGGCCCCAATTTGAATTACAGGTTGTCAAGATCAAGCAAAATGGGCAAAAAGACCTCAAAACCACAAAAGAGGGGCTATAGGTCCTAATTAGAGCCACCAATAATGGGTGCTACCTTTTTAGGATGGTACAAGAGGAAAAGAAAATTCATCTACTATATTGTTGGATCTTGTAAACATTGACCTATGTCATCCAACCAAAATAAGAAGCTTACAAGGTGATAGATATTTCATGTTTTTAATTGATGACTATTCCAGATTAACTTGGGTAACATTGTTAAAAGAAAAATCAAAGGCATTAAAAAAATTTAGGATATTCAATGAAAGAGTTGAGAGTTAAGTTGACATAATAATCAAGTGTTTGATATCTGATAGAGGAGGAGAATTTACTCCTGATGAATTAAACATTTTTGTGAAAAACATGGCATTAAGAGACAATTATCTTCCTATAAGACACCACAATAGAATGGTGTAGTAGAAAGAATGAACTGAATAGTACGAGAAGTATCCAAGACAATGATTAAAGAAGAAGGTCTACCAGAGGTCTATTGGATAGAATCTATACAAAAAGAAGTATACACTCTTAATAGGGTATAAATTTTTTGAAGGAAGTATGGAAAGACATCATATGAGATATGAGATATAATAGTTCCAACAATAAAGTACTTCAACATTTTTGAAAGAAAATGCTACATTCAGAGAGATGATGAAAATATTGGAAAGTTTGACAGTAGAGTTGATGAAGGCATATTTTTGGGTTACTTTACAAAGAGAAAAGTTTAGTGGTGATATAAAAAGAGACTGAACAAGATAGTTGAAAGTGTGAATGTGAGGGTTGATGAAGGTATTAACAGAAGTAATGAAAAAAATACTAGATATGAATCAGATGAATATGATGGAAAAGAAAAGGAAGAAAATAAATAAGAAGAAATCACGGAGGCTCTGACATCTAAAAATAAAACCCCAAGGTATGTATAGAGAAAGAACTCAAAAAATCAAATTATTGGAGATAAGAATAAAGGCATTATCACTAGAAGTAAAGCAGCTCAAGAACAAGTTTTATTATGTTTACTGTTATCCAAAATTTCCCCATCGTGCAAATTTTGGTTATAGGAGGAGTAAATGAGGCTCCCACAAGGGTAGAACCCAGCCTATATGGTTTCTTGCCATGTTTTCCTCAGCTCTACAACTATCTCCAGGCCTCTAGTTTATCCTTGTTCATGGAAAAGAGCCTAAGTATAAAAAATCCTATGTAGATTTGATAAAAACCCCAACTATCCCAAGCTTGTTCTAATTTCTCGTTACCTCTTCTAGCGAATTAAGTTTCCTTTTGTCATGTGCGCTTTTTCCAGCCCTTTGTCTAGATAAGTTGCGTGATAAAATTGTCATATTCCATATCATCCAACGATCTTGAGATTACCTCTAGTCTCCTTGTTGCGAAAAGAAAATGAATATCCTTAAATGCTCATGAGACTTCTCGTACACCGTTGATCATGATCACTTATCTTTCCCATCTTACAGCCATCACCAAGTCTCCTGAGAAAGTTATGACATCAGCAAACATTACAAGACTTCGAGACTACTATTCTATTCACTTTAGTCGCTTAATCTCTGTAAGGTGGTGGGGTCAGAAAAAGGTTCTCCCAACTTCACGCCAGTCATTGATTATGTTAAGATCTCTAAGTTGTCACTGAGTCACATGATGTAACCAAGGTTAAGTGAAATGAGATGAGATCATGAGACTACTCATGTTGCCAAGTCACCAAATAGACCCAAGGTAAAGGAAGAAGGTAAAGTTAGCGTCAGAGTTTGCGGATGTCTTAATTGGCACTGTTGATCTATTTTTAATCTCACAGTAGTCGCTAAGTCTCGTGAAGGAATGGAATATTCTCTTGTGCTCTAGATACTTATCCCTGATCGTCCGATCTACATATGATCTTGCATTGTTTGCTGAGTCTCATAATGAACTCAAGGTTAAAGAAAGGTTCTCGCGACTTGGAGACATAAATGATTTGGTGACTCAAGGTTAAAAGATGAAGACAGTATTGACAAGGATAAGATCGACACCTATGGTTTAAGGGAGATGGGTTCAAAAGTGATCCATTGATGCAGAACCCGTGCCACTTATGACCGTTATTATTTAAATTCAAATATTTAAAAAAGATCATATTCAAATACTTTCATGGCGGTGGTGCAACATTTCAAATTACAGACAGAGAGATGGGTCTAGCCGACTTCTTAGGCCGCATTTATGACAATGGGAAAGATATTCAAAGCTATATCAGATCGAACAAGATATTTTTTGAAGCATTGATGAGTAGAATTGACAGTATTAGGGTTTGAATTGTTTAATGCAAGATCAATTAAAACCCTAGTTTTAGGAATCAGATTGTTTCCTTGAGCCTGCGTGCTAGGAGGAACATGTATATAAGTTAGTTTTAAATCATTTTAGCTTAGATTTTTCCAGCTAGTGTAAGATTTTTGTGGCATTTTCTCTGCCCCTAAGTTTTCATGTGTTGGTTATCTCATTGAATTGTAAATATTGCAAAGGCTTTTTGTGACATTATTTCTGTCCTTGACTCTTCTTGTTTGTACTTCTCTTACTAGAATATAAGACAAAGATTGGTATTGGAATGAACTTGGAGTTCCTAAGCCCTCTTTCCTTTTGCAATATTGCATACTACTATGGATGATCTGATTTAGATGAGTGTGTAGATATTCTTTAGTCCCCTATCATTTTGTCTCATTCTTGTGCCTGATTGCAGAAATGGATGTTTGTTTGCAGGTCATAGTCCATGTCTATTTATAGTGAATATGCTATTGTTTGTGAAATTATCTTTTTCCTTGAATAGCCTCTTTTTATCTCAGACCTCTCTATGAAATACTTATGCAAGCCTATCTAGAAATTTGTGTTCTATTAGATTCAAGTCCTCTTTCTAACATTGATTGTAGTGTTTTAATTCAGAAAATTACCTTCGGTGTATCACCTAGTAGGATAGTTTTCTTATCACTCATTTCCCTTTCAGCATTCTTTCTATCTCTTTTCCTATTGAGTTTACTTTCATGCATAAAGAGAAAATTAAGGTGACAATCCAAGAGGAACCAACCTAGAACCTGGAGGTCTAATTTCAGTTAGCAAAGGTCCCACAACCTGGAAATGATTCCCATGTTATACTAGATTATCAAGACTATGAGAGCTTAAATATGGTGCAAAATTTAGTATATAAAAAATCTGGCACGCCCGGTGGGACCACCAAAATAATTTTATCTCAAAAGCTATGCTATCTCTGATATACTGATTTCACAGTACAAACCTAGAAGAGGTTTCATTCTAAAAGTATATCTGGTGACTCCATTGGTGAAGAACAGAAGATCCAGTCCTGTTCAAAGTTTATGAGAAAAATTTAGACAAGAAGATAAAATCCTTTTGAGTTCTCGCAGCTGCCTCTGAAAAATATTTACCATAGATCATCACAAAGAACACCCCCTACAAGGAGGGTATAGTCTACACCACATGCCTCAGAGGAGAGACCTTTTCCTTTTCACCATAGAAGAAGAGGAAGATCTCTAACTAGAGAGTTACAAGAAGATTGAGCTCCACTCTTCAACATAGATACAACTCACACAGTTGTTGCTTAGCAAGTTATAGTTCCTGCAATGGCTAGGCACTTTGCTTTTGCACCCTTCAATCAAGGAATTCTGTTAAACTTTGCTCAACATCATGATGTGCCCTTGGTAGCACTCAAAAGTCTACCTAACTTCACAGGTGAAGGACAAACAATAACTTTTGAACACATAAGAGATGTGACTACTATCTGTAGTATACATAATATCACAGAAGAAGATGTGGCTACCAAGCTATTAGCAGCCTCTTTCAAAGGTAAGGCCTTAGAATGGTTTAGAACTCTAGATGTTAGTTCTATTAATTCATGGGATGGATTAGGGGATTCATTAAGTAAATACTTTGAGGATAAATCAAATAATTTATCTTTGGTTGAGAAACTAACAACCATAAAGAGAGATCCTCAAGAACAAATAATAGACTTTAATAATACATTCCTCAAGACATGGAATAGAATCCCAATCTCAGTAAGGTCATCAGCTCACCATGTTTTCCTATACTTCTTGCAAAGTTTGAGTGGTCAAATCTCTGTCATGATCCAATCCATGGGAGGTACCTCGTTACCTCTGGATTTTGACATAGCTATCAAGGTTAAAAATTGTTTAATCCAAGCAGGCATGGTAGCCAGAAGGTCACCCATGCCCATTTTTCCTAAGCTCTAGTCCACTGCACCTCTGCAAATACCTCCTTTTACACCTATACCCACTGTGATAGCACATGAGGCTACCACTAGCTATGATAAATCAAAAGCAATCCCTTCTCAAGAGTTACTTGAATTAAGAAGCAGTCAACAAGAGATGCAAAGTCACCAGCAAGAAATGACTAACTTATTGCAAACTCTAACCAAAAATTTTACCAACCTGGAGAAGCAAGACTAGAGGAGTAGACCATCCTTTTAGCCACATAACCAAAATCCTAATCAATAATATCAAAATCAGGGACAATTTTATCAGCAAAATGCCCCCAATATCAAGGAGGTTATCAGGGGCAAAGGCAGTTTCAGACTTACAACCCTTCTCCTCTTAACTCTGCAAATCCAGTCAGAGATGTGTTCCCAATTCAAAACAATATTTCTATGGATATGGAATGGTGTTATCCTTGCAATCAGTCCCATAATCAGACAAAATTCTTAAATGTGAGGGTGCATCAAGCACTCATGGTGCAGAATGCCTCAAATGCACAATCAGAGGCCTCTTGTAGTGGGTCAATGCCCCAACAAGATATACATGTTGAGGGGAATTCTCTTTTCAATTGGGAGGAATAAGATTTCAATGGAGTGAATAATGAGTCTCCAATTTCTGCCAACACTAGATCTAAAAGAAGAGCTCAAGACATGGAGCAAATGGGAGATGGGGCTAAATCTTCTACATTTGCATAATCTTCACATCCATTTACTCCTATCATATTAAAGATGGATCCCACCATTCTAGTCAAAGAAGGCTAGGGTCCCAAGGAGATTGAGCCTATCATAGTAAAGGAACACCACAGAGTGCACACATTAGTACCCTTCAACATTGTGGACAACATGAAGAAGGTAAATATCATTGTGTCCATGTGGGACTCCTTGGCTATTCTGGGACAACTTGAGATATTGAATAAGGTCATGTATGAAGAGGTGATTCCTTAGCCGTATACAAAAGAATTTGCTAAGCCAGTGTTGGTTAACACTGACCAAAAGGAAGAGACTTCAAGAAACAACTCCAAGGCAAGTGTCATGCAAGGTAGGAACTTGAAACCACCCCCCTTTTATGTATCCATAATCATTGGAAAAAATTTAGTGCATAATTACAAGGTAGATAGTGGGACTACTAGCTCTTTCATGCCCAAAATGGTAGCTAACCAATTAGGACTTAAATATGAACCTTTCCAAAAGAAAATGACTCGGCTTGATGGTTCCTGAGTAAATACCATAGGCGTAGAAAAATATACAAACCTAATCCTTCATGCAAGTCCCAATTTCTCTATCCTCCTTGATATATATATCATAGACCTCCCTGCCCTATTTTCCATATGTTTATCAAGGGAATTCACAACCAAGATAGGATTCTATCTTTCTTCTAACTGGTCTCACATTCTTTTCCATACTAGATATGGAACTAAGGTTACTATCAAGTATGAATCATTGGCAGCACACCATATAGAGCCTTATGTGTCTAATGTAATCAATACAAGTTACCTTGCACTTGACAGTAATGATTTCCCAATCATCAAAGAAACAAACACCAAAATAGAAGCTATCCCAAATATCTATCTAGATGATTTGGAATCAGAGAGAGCTTCAGAGGACCAAGCCAATGTTATTTGGGATGCCAATTTTGGGAATTACTTGATACAAGAGAATGGTTTCATAGAGCCAAATCTTTTCAAAACAAACACTGAGCCAGAAGATCAGAGAAACTGAGTTTGGGAACTATAATTTGATGGTGCTAGAAGAAGACATGGTCCTGGTGGTCGTGCTATTCTAGTCTCTCCGAGAGGTGAAAAACATTATGCAACTTTTAGGTTTAGTTTTTCTTGCACTAGTAACACTGATGAATATGAGAGCTTAGTTAATGGGTTGGAGTGGGCTAGAAAAAGAGGTATCAAAGCCTTGAAGGTATATGGTGATAGTGAGCTGGTAGTCAGCCAAGTAAGATGGATAAGTGTAACAAAAATGATAAAATGAGAACATATAAGCATAGATTTTGGGATGCTATAGAAGATTTCCATGCTTTTAATATTGTTGCCATCCCTATAAAATTAAATTAGAATGCAGACAGATTAGCTATTGTAGGATCCCTGTATGACATTCCTAATAGTGTTTCAAAAGAGAAGGATCAGAAACATATCAAAGTGATTGTCAAACCCTCTATCCCTTACAATGATGTTAATTGGAAAGTGTTTGACAATGATGAGCAAATTTTGTAGCTCTTATTTGAGGAAGATATTTTTTCAGAGCACAATCAAGATAACTTAATTGCAAAATTATGATGATCAGATAGTACAACTAAGGTCTAATAAGAAGCCTAAGGGGCTTGTCACCCTAGAATCTATCTTCAACAGAGATGACCAAGCACATAAGAGTAAATTTGGTCTGGTATTTCAGCGATAACATTGCACTGATCTAGAACTAGAACCGGGTAAAGCCTTAAAGTTTGGGAAGGTAAACACTGATCTAGAGAAAGATGCCTATACTCAGCTATTCAAAGATTTTAGTGATGTTTTTTCTTGGAAGTATGAAGACCTCAAGGGTTTCAATCCTGCACTTTCTCAACATACAATTGAATTGGAGCCTAATGTCAAACCAGTCAGATAGAAGCAAAGGCCTATCAACCCCAAGCTTGAACCACTTATGCACAAAGAAGTGCTAAAACTAATTGAAAGTGGAATTATTTACCCCATCAAGCATTAGTTGGTTTTCCAATCTTTTTCCTATTAGGAAGAAGAATGGGGAACTCAGATTATGTGTTGACTTCAGAGATCTTAACAGGGCCTCCCTAAAGGACCGCCATCCACTGCAATCTATGGAGAAAATTTTGCAATGTGTCTCTAGATCTGAGAGATTTTCATTACTAGATGGTTATTCATGCTACAATAAGATCCTAGTTCATGAAGAAGATCAATATAATATTGCATTTACAACCAAGTGGGGAACCATGGCTTATCAAAAAATGCCCTTTGGTTTGTCTAATGCAGGTGCTACTTTTCAAAAGTCAATGGATATGGCTTTTAAAAGCCTCATGTACAAGTTTGTACTGGTCTACTTAGATTATATAACTATTTATTTTAAGCATGTATCAGATCATATCAAACATCTAAGGAAGATATTTGAAAGATGTAGAGAGTTTGGGATATCTCTTAATCCCAAGAAATGTGTGTTTGCAGTTCATGAAGGGAAACTACTGGGATATATAGTATCCAAGAAAGGAATTATAGTAGACCCTGAGAGGATTGAAACTATCTTAGAGCTCCCACTCCCACATCACAAGAACAGTCTTCAATCTTTCATAGGAAGGATTAACTTTGTCAGTCGTTTCTTGCCTAATATTACAGATTTAGTAAAGCCTTTGACAACAATGTTGAAGAAGAATACATCTTTCTATTGGAGCAAAGAAGGGAAAACTAGTTTCCAAGCTATCAAAGAGGCTCTGACAGAAGCTCCTTCCCTATTGAATCTTGATTTCAGTAAGGAGTTTAACCTTTATACTATTGGAGGATCAAATGCTATTTCTGCAATATTGACTCAAGAAAACTCTGAAGGATTCGAGCAACCTATTGCTTTCTTTAGCAAAGGTTTAGAAGAATATGAACAAAGGTATTCCTTTGTAGAAGAACATGTTCTTTCTGTGGTCAAAATCCTAAATAATTTTAGACATCTATTAACCCATAGCAAACTGCAACTAAGGGTCACCCATCCAAGTGTCAAAGAGTTCTTTCTTTCTAGAAACCTGAATGAAAAAAGAGCTAGTTAGATTACCAAACTCATGGAATATGACATTGATGTCCAAATCACTAAACTAGTAAGAGGGAGAGGCTTATGTGAGTAACAAACAGAGGATGATACCCTAAGAGAACAACATCAGAGAATGCATCTCTAGTTATACATTTGACAGAAGATCATGCCAAGGCAGCAGGTTGGTTTCCTAACATGATTCATTTCTTGAAAATGAGGGAATGCCCTATAAATATAGATTCGCAAAAAGAAGGTACTATAGATTACAATCCATTTCATTTGTTCTGATAGCTGAAATTCTTTTTAGAAAGGACCACAATGGTGTCCTTTTGAGATGTATTGATTCAGAAAAGATAGCAAATGTCCTATTTGAATTTCATGATGGACCTTCTGGAGGTCATCCCTCTCCTAGGAATACTTCTTTTAAGATCATGAGGCCTGGATACTATTGCCCATTTTTCTTCAAGGATAGTCATGATTATGTAATAAAATGCATCAAGTGTGCCATGTTTGCAAGAAAAGAAAGGCTTGTAGCCTTACCCCTTCATCCCATCAGAACAGAGAAACCTTTGATGAGATGGGGCATAGATTTCATTGGCATGATTAATCCTCCATCTAGTGCAGGCCATAAATGGATAATTATTGCAATAGATTATTTCACTAGATGGACAGAGGCAATTGCATTGAAAGAAGCAAATGAGAATGGTGTCCTGAGTTTTTATGGTGATATAATTCACAGATTTGGTGTCCCAGACTCCATTATTTCATACAATGCATTATCTTTCATAGGCCTCAAACTCTCAGAGTGGGCAATCAGACATGGTGTTCACTTGAATACAAGTTCAAACTATTACCCTTAGGGAAATGGTTTGGCAGAATCAACTAATATGAACTTGATTAGGATAATCAAGAAGACACTACAAGATAACCAAAGAGAATTGCACACCAAATTGAAATCTGCCTTATGGTTAGATAGAATTACCCCAAAAAAGATCATTGGGAATTCTCCTTACATGTTAGTGTATGGAAGAGAAGCTAGTTGTCCATTTCAACCGAATTGCCAGCTTTGGACTTGGCTACTCAATATGTCTTGTTTGGAGAAGGAGATCCTTTGCAAATTAGGTATGCTCATATTATGGAATTAGACAAACACAGAGATAAATCTATGAAAGATGTGGAATTCCATCAGATGCAAACAAAGAAAATTTTTGATAAAAGAGCCAAGGCTAGAAATTGCAAAATTGGGGATGTAGTCCTCAAATGGGATAAGTTCAAGACCAAGCCTAGCAGACATACTAAATTTAATTTCTTCTGGGGATGTCCATTCATTATCACTGACTCCAAGTAGCATAATGATTTCCAGTTATCTACTCTTGGAGGAAATCCCTATCCCATTTCTGTTAATGTATTCCACTTGAAACCTTGTTTTGAGGTTTGTCCTTCCTTGTAAATATTTGTAAATATGTTTCCTTATTTTTCATCCCTGATTTCTAGGTTAGTTTCCTGCTTTCTAAGAAGTGCTTCTGCATAGTTAAGTTGTTCCTCCTCCTAGCTCAAATCTTCATGCCTTCCCAGAGGTCTCCAATCTAGTATACAAGTGATGACTCCTATGCCCAATGGATGTCAAAGGCCGCTGGTTCTAAATGTCTAGCAGGCAGACATTCCGTAGAAATTGCCAAAATGTTATACAAAATTTCCCCATCATGAAAATTTTGGCTACAGGTGGAGTAAATGAGGCCCCCACAAGGGTAGAGCCTAGCCTATATGGTTTCTTGACATGTTTTCCTTAGCTCTGAAAATATCTCCAGGCCTCTGATTTATCCTTGTTCATGGAAAAGAGCCTAAGTATGAAAAACCCTATGCAAATTTGATAAAAAGCCCAGCTATCCCAAGCTTGTTCTAATTTTTTGTTACCTCTTCTAGTGACTTAAGTTTGCTTTTGTCATCTGTGCTTTTCCCAACCCTTTGTCTCTAAGTCGCATGATAAAATTTGCATACTCCATATCATCCAACGATCTAGAGATTACCTCTAGTCTCCTTGTCGTGGAAAGAAAACAAATACCCTTAAATGCTCATGAGACTTCCCGCACACCGTCGATCATGATCACTTATTTTTCCCATCTTACGTTCATCGCCAAGTCTCTTGAGAAATTCATGACATCAACAAAGATTACAAGACTTGGAGACTACTGTTCTATTCACTTTAGTCGCTTAATCTCTGTAAGGTGGTGGGGTCAGAAAAAGGTTCTCCTGACTTCACGGCAGTCGTTGATTATGTTAAGATCTCTCGGTTGTCACTGAGTCTCATGATGTAACCAAGGTTAAGTGAAATGAGAGGAGATAATGAGACTACTCATGTTTCCAAGTCTCCAAATAGACCCAAGGTAAAGGAAGAAGGTAAAGTTAGCGTCAGAGTTTGCAGATGTCTTAATCAGCACCATTGATCTACTTTTAATCTCACAGTAGTTACTAAGTCTTGTGAAGGAATGGAATATTTTCTTGTTCTCTAGATACTTAGCGCTGATCATCTGATCTTGCGTTGGTCTCTGGTCTTGTAACGAACTCAAGGTTAAAGAAAGGTTCTCATGACTTGGAGACATAAATGATTCGATGGCTCAAGGTTAAAGGGTTAGTCTAATGTGGGTTAAATGATGAAGATAGTAATGACAAGGATAGGATCGATGACTATGGTTTAAAGGAGATGGGTTCAAAAGTGATCCATTGATACAAAACCCACGCCACCTGTGACCATTATTATTTAAATTTAAATATTTAAAAAGATCAGATTCAAAGACTTTCATGGCGGTGGTGCAACATTTCAAGTTACAGACAGAGAGATGGGTCGAGCTGACTTCTCAGGCCACATTAATGACGATGGGAAATATATTCAAAGCTATATCAGATTGAACAACATATTTTTTGTGGCATTGATGAGAAGAATTGACACTATTAGGGTTTGAATTTTTTATGCAATATCTATTGAAACCCTAATTTTAAGAATCGGATTGTTTCCTTGAGGTTGTGTGCTAGGAGGAACATGTATATAAGTTAGTTTTAAATCTTTTTAGCTTAGATTTTCCAGCTAGTGTAATATTTTTGTGGCATTTTATTTGCCCCTAATTTTTCATGTGTTAGTTATCTCATTGAATTGCAAATATTGAAAAGGCTTTTTGCGACATTTTTTTTGTCCCTGGGTCTTCTTGTTTGTACTTCTCTTACTAGAATATAATACAAAGATTAGTATTGGAATGAACTTGGAGTTCCTTAGCCCTCTTTCTTTCTGCAATATTATGTACTACTATGGATGATCTGATTTAGATGAGTGTGTGGATATTCTTTAGTCCCCTGTCATTTTGTCTCATTCCTGTGCCTGATTGCAGAAATGGATGTTTGTTTGCAGGTCATAGTCCATGTCTATTTATAGTGAATATGCTATTGTTTTTGAAATTATCTTTTCCCCTGAATAGCCTGTGTTTATCTCAGACCTCTATGAATACTTATGCAAGCCTATCTAGAAAGTTGTGTTCAATTAGATTCAATTCCTCTTTCTAACATTGATTGTTGTGTTTTAATTCAAAAAATTACCTTCAATGTATCACCTAGTAGGATAGTTTGCTTATCATTTGTTTCCCTTTCAGCATTCTTTCTATCCCTTTTCCTATCCAGTTTACTTTCATGCATAAAGAGCAAATTAAGGTGACATTCCAACAAGAACCAGCCTAGAACCTAGAGGTCTCATTTAAGTTAGCAAAGGTCCCACATCCTGGAAATGATTCCCATATTATACTAGATTATCAAGACTATGAGAGCTCGAATAGGGTGCAAAATTTAGTGTATAAAAAATCTGGCATGCCCGGTGGGACCACAAAAAGAATTTCATCTTGAAAGCTATGCTATCTCTGAT
The DNA here is from genome assembly GCA_018584345.1 of Thuja plicata. Taxonomy (NCBI): domain Eukaryota; kingdom Viridiplantae; phylum Streptophyta; class Pinopsida; order Cupressales; family Cupressaceae; genus Thuja; species Thuja plicata. The sequence goes on along the minus strand of MU225678.1, from coordinate 814,470 downwards.
ATACTGATTGCATAGTACAAACCTGGAAGAGGTTTTATTTTGAAAGTATATATGGCGACTCCATTGGTGAACATTAGAAGATCCAGTCCTGTTCAAATTTTATGAGAAAAGTTGAGACAAGAAGATCAAAGCCTTCTGAGTTCTTGCAGTTTCCTCTAAAAAGAAGTTACCACAAATCATCTCAAAGAACACCCCCTACAAGGAGGGTACAGTCTACACCACCTTCCTAAGAGGAGAGACCTTTGCCTTTTCACTACACAAGAAGAGGAATATCTCTAACTAGAGAGCTACAAGAAGATTCAACTCCACTCTTCAACGTAGATACAACTCACATAGTTGTTTCTCAGCAAGTTACAGTTCCTGCAATGGCTAGGCACTTTGCTTTTGCACCCTTCAATCAAGGAATTTTGTTAAACTTTGCTCAACATCATGATGTGCCCTTGGTAGCACTCAAAAGTCTACCTGACTTCACAGTTGCAGGACAAACAAAAGCTTTTGAACACATAAGAGATGTGACTACTATATGTAGTATACATAATATCATAGAAGAAGATGTGGCTACTAAGCTATTAGAATCCTCTTTCAAAGGTAAGACCTTAGAATGATTTAGAACTCTAGCTGTTGGTTCTATTAATTCATGGGATGGATTAGGGGATTCATTAAGTAAATACTTTGAGGATAAATCAAATAATTTATCTTTGGCTAAGCAACTAACAACCATAACGAGAGATCCTCTAGAACAAATGACAGACTTTAATAATATATTCCTCAAGACATGGAATAGAATCTCAATCTCAGTAAGGCCATTAGCTGACCGTGCTTTCCTATACTTCTTGTAAAGTTTGAATGGTTAAATCTCTGTCATGATCTAATCCATGGGAGGTACCTCATTACCTTAGGCTTTTCACATAGCTATCAAGGCTGAAAATTGTTTAATCCAGGTAGCCATGGTAGCCAGAAGGCCACCCATGCCCATTTTTCCTAACCTCCAGCCCACCGCACCTCTGCAAATACCTCCTTTTACCCCTATACCCACTATGATAGCACTTGAGGCTACCACTAGCTATGAGAAATCAAAAGCAGCCCCTTCTCAAGAGTTACTTTAATTAAGAAGCAGACAACAAGAGATACAAAGTCACTAGCAAGAAATGACTAACTTGTTGTAGACTCTAACCAAAAATTTTACCAACTTGGAGAAGAAGGAACAGGGGAGTAGACTATCCTTTCAACCATAGAACCAAAATCCCAATCAACACTATCAAAATCAGGGAAAATTTTATCAGCAAGATAGGCCCCAATATCAAGGAGGTTATCAGGGACAAAGGCAAAATTTTAATCAAAGGCAGTTTCAGACTTACAACCCTTCTCCTCTTAACTCTACAAATCCAATCAGGGATGTGGTCCCAAGTCAAAACAATCTTTCTATAGATATAGAATGGTGTTATCCTTGCAATCAGTCTCATAATCAGACAACATGCTTAAATGGGAGGGTGCATCAAGCACTCATTGTCACTGAATCTCGTAACAGACTCAAGGTTAAAGAAAGGTTCTCGCGACTTGGAGACATAAAGGATTTGGTGACTCAAGGTTAAAGGGTTAGTCTAATGCGGGTTAAAGGATGAAGACAGTAATGACAAGGATAAGATTGACGACTGTGGTTTAAAGGAGATGGGTTGAAAAGTGATCCATTGTGTAGAACTTGCACCACCTATGATCGTTATTATTTAAATTCAAATATTTAAAAATATCAAATTCAAAGACTTTCATGGCGGTGGCACAACATTTCAAGTTATAGATAGAGAGATGGGTCGAGCTAACTTCTTAGGCTGCATTAATTATGATGGGAAAGATATTCAAATCTATATCAGATTGAACATGATATTTTTGTGGCATTGATGAGAAGAATTGATAGTATTAGGGTTTGAATTGTTTATACAAGATCTAATGAAACCCTAATTTTAATAATCGGATTGTTTCCTTGAGCCTGTGTGCTAGGAGGAACATGTATATAAGTTAGTTTTGAATCATTTTAGCTTAGATTTTTCCAGGTAGTGTAAGATTTTTGTGGCATTTTCTCTACCCCTAAGTTTTCATGTGTTAGTTATCTCGTTGAATTGAAAATATTGCAAAGGATTTTTGTGAAATTCTTTCTTTCCCTGGGTCTTCTTGTTTGTACTTCTCTTACTGGAATATAATACAGAGATTGGTATTGGAATGAACTTGGAGTTCCTGAGCCCTCTTTTTTCTGCAATATTGTGTACTACTGTGGATGATCTTATTTAGATTAGTGTGTGGATATTCTTCAGTCCCCTATCATTTTGTCTCATTCCTATGCCTGATTGCAGAAATTTATGTTGTTTGTAGGTCATAGTCTGTGTTTATTTATAGTGAATATGCTATTGTTTGTGAAATTATCTTTTTCCCTGAATAGCCTTTATTTATCTCAGACCTCTCTATGAAATACTTATGCAAGCCTATCTAGAAATTTGTGTTTTATTAGATTCAAGTCCTCTTTATAACATTGATTGTTGTTTTTTAATTCACAAAATTACCTTCAATGTATCACCTACTAGGATAGTTTTCTTATCAGTCATTTCCCTTTCATCATTCTTTCTACCCCTTTTCCTATCCAGTTTACTTTCATGCATAAAGAGAAAATTACGGTGACAATCCAAGAGGAACCAGCCTAGAACTTGGAGGTCTCATTTTAGTTAGCAAAGGTCCCACAACCTAGAAATTATTCCCATGTTATACTAGATTATCAAGACTATGAGAGCTTGAATAGGGTGCAAAATTTAGTTTATAACATTTACTCTTAAAATTTGAACCAAAGATAGTGGAAGAAGCTTGCAATGATCAGAATTGGGTAAAGGAAATGGAAGAATATCTTGATCAGATAGAGAAGAATGAAACCTAGGAACTTGTCCTCAGACCGTCAGACAAAAATGTAATTGGAATAAAGTGGGTATTCAGAAAAATTTTGGATGAAAATGGAAAGGTTATAAGAAAGAAGGAAAGATTGGTTTGCAACGCTTACACTTATATTGAACGTATTGAATTTGAAGAAAAATATGACCCTATTGTCTGGATGGAAGGAATTAGAATATTCTTAGCTTTTGTATCCTTTAAAGATTTCAATATAAATCAGATGGGTGTAAAATCAACATTATTGAATGGATAATTGAAGGAAGAAGTTCACATTGAGAAACCAGAAGGATTTAAGTTGGGAAGTGATCTGGATGTTGTTTAGAGATTGAATAAAACATTGTATGGAAGATTAGACAAGTATCTGATTGGAAAAAAATTCAAAATGGATTTGCTGATAATAACTTATACTACAGAGTTGACTCAGATCAAATTTTGATTGTTATAGTCTTTGTTGATGACATAATCTTTGGAGGAAATGATGATATGTGCAGAAGATTTACAGATGAAATCCAGTAAGAATAAGAAATGTCTATGATTGGTGAGTTAAATTTATTTAAATTAGAATAGTAAAGGAATTTTAATTTCTCATTCTAAGTATACCAGAGAATTACTGAAGAAGTTTGGATTGGAGAATTGTAATCTAGTTTGTACATCTATTGTCACTGGATGCAAGATGAAAATTTTCCCAAAGATGATCCAAGTAAATATAGGTCAATGATTGGAGGACTATTATATTTGACTTCTACTAGACCAGACATTATGTATATTGTTTTTTTAGCAAACATATTTTAGAAAGAACCAAAAGAATCATATATTGTTGTTGTAAAAAGGATCCTCAGATATTTGAAAGGAATAGAAGAGTTTAGACTATGGTGTCCCAAGGATTCAGATTTTAATTTGACAACTTATACTGATCCAAACTGGCTTGGATGTGTTGATAACAAGAGGAGTACTGGTGGTGGATCATATTTCCTTAGCTCTCAGTTGGTTGCATGGTCAAGTAAGAAATAAAATTTTGTATCATTATCTAATGTTAAAGATGAAAACATTGAAACATCATCGTGTTTCACTTAGGTACTTTGGATTATGCAAACCTTGAAGGATATAGGCATATCATTTGATGAACCAATCTTAATTATGTGTCATAATATCAGTTCCATAAACATTTCCAAAAATATGGTACAACACTTCAAAATGAAACATATATATATTAAATATCATTTCTTGAGAGAGAAGGTATTGGACAGTGAGGTGAGACTTGAATATGTACCACAAAAGAGAGATTGCAGACATTTTCACTAGGGATAACTTTAGTGGAAAATATTTTCCAATTGGCAAATAATTTGCATCTGTGATTTCAAAATTGGAGAATAAGTGTGACCAAATGGGGTGGTCAGTGTTAGTGTTTGAAAATGTGTATGCTACCTAAAGCTACCAATATGCCTTGAGACTGATGTTAGGAGTGGTTAGCTCCAAGTATGGAAGATCTGCAAGACAATTGGACCAACTATAGGGACAAGACTTCCCTCTACACTTCTAACTCCACAAAACCAAGGCGGGTGCACCTAATCCAGATAACATACAACTCTTTACACCTCTTTATCACTCTGGATTGCAACAACAGATAATGGTAAGAAAGTGCTAAATACTAACCAAGCATTCATTGACTCTCTATTACCAAGTAGGACATACAACCAAAAACCATAGGATATGAAAGAACTTAGTAATGGTTTTAATGTAAATTTGAAAAATATAGCCAGACCAAATCAAATATGTACCAAAAAAAGATTTACTAGTTCATGATCAGTGCCTTATCCATTGGGCAATCCCTCAATGCAGAGAAGAAAATAGAAAGCCACCTATTGGCAAAGATTCACAGCCATAAATACAAACAAATCAGATTACACACTTCTTATAGGATCCTTATGTAGACAAACCAAATGTGTTTATATCATTTCCAAAGCACATTTCATTTGATCCTAGATCAAAATTTATGGAAAACAACATATACATTAACAAACTTAATGCAATGAATCAGAAAGATCCAAAATTCATAAGGAAACACCAAGGAGAGACTTAAAACTCAGAAAACTTATACTAAGTATGATGAATCAAGGTTTGCAACTATCTTATTGAAGATAACACCATTCAACAAAGTGAAAAAGATCAATGAAATTTCCATATTCTCTTGAAAATAGTCTAAATAAATCTGATATATCCCTCGGGCCAACAATTCGGGAACCCCTAAAATAGAGAAAGGAAAGCCTTAAGTAGAAGGATGAAACCCTAGGATAGGGTTTTAGAAAATTGTCCCTCTAAGCAATCAATACAATCCTATCTCGTAAGATGATCTTTCTCCAAAAGATCACTAAAAATATTTGTCCTGACAAACCACTTGTCAAGCTGCAAAGAAATGATCTATCTCATTAATGCAGAACCAACACAGCATGGGAAAAGACATCCCAAAATAGAAAGTAAACAGAGATCCATTACACAACCATGTTGTAGTAAATGTGTTTAGACCCATAGAGAACATCCCTAGCCACTAAACGACACCATTAAGACCGATCACGGCCCAAGAAGACCTCGAGCCACTTCCCTGCAAGTCTGAGAACACGCCACCATGCTAAAACGCATAGAGAAATTTAAAATTTTAAAATATTTCATACAACGGCTACTTCTCTGGTACCAAACACATTAACGGCTGAGATTAAGACCTTTTTGCAAATTTAAAATAGGTTCATTTATGTACTTTACATAATAAGGGAACCAAGCAAAAATAAAATTCATTACACCTGGTCAAACTCCATTGACAACCACGTGGAAACATCCCACTGGGCCTCAGAACCACCTATCTTTTTTCTTGCACAGGCCCCACATTCTTTACTGCCCACTTGGATGCATCAAGCATTTTTTCCATCGCGTGATGCTTATCTTCCTTGCATATTTCATTCACGCGGTAGCGCATCACCATTAGATCTCGATCTACCTTTCATGATCCTTTTCCATTTATCGCCACATGTCACCATCTGACTTGATCCATCATTTGTTCCCACCTAGAAATCCTACCAACTATGCCACGTGGCACCACCTTACTCGTTGGGATCTCTGCCATGTTTCCATCCAACCTGGCTTACCACCTATCAGACCTTCCATATGTCACACCCACATTATTACGTGATCTGACTGGACCAACTGTGACTCAAATTGTGCCATCGTGCCTTGCTGCCACCTGTCATCTTCTCGAGCATGTCACCCAAGCGCGGGTCCAAAAAATTATCCACCTTGTCCGCCAGCTAATCGCCATTAACCGCAACACTTTGCAAACTGTCAGCCAAAAAGTGCTTGCCTTTCAGCACTTAACCTATTGCAGGCTCAGGTATAAAAATGTTAAGTTACTTCACCGCATGACCAATATGGGATATATGACCTGAAGTGTTTAAAGCACAAAAAAAACCAACGAAGACACCAAGACCTAAGTGACTGATTTGACTCCATAGAGGCAACCTAAATGGAACAAAACATGACCACAGCACCTCTCTGCAACCCAATCATGTGAAAAATAGACAAGAAACACTCTGCAGCTTTTGAAAGTCCACCATGGAAGCCCTAGTTTCTTTAACATTCCTAATAGTGGCTCCAATTTGGGGATGTATGTCTCTTGTAGGCATAGCAAGGATCCAAAATCTCAAGGATAAGCAAACCACCCAAAAAAATGGAAATGAACCCTAACTTAAAACAAAAAGCAGGAAACAACAGAAAGAAAACCTACTCCTAAAACCATATAAACCTATTTACAAGCTACTATTCATGGATTTGAGACTTCAAGAGAAGTAAAATTTCAAGAATTGTCCATGAATAGGCAATTCTAAAACATTTCCAACCAAGTCCTTAAGAATATAAGAATTTGTACCCCACTTGTTGTCAATAACATATTCTCCAAGCCAAATAGATTCAAACTTACCATGTGTTCCTTTATCTTCAAGTCTAGAATTCCACATAAGGACCTACTCATCAACTTCAAAACTTCTAACAGTTGTTCTTTTGTCAAACAAATTCTTATACCGCAATTGCAACTGAACATTAGATTTTCATGTACATCCCTTCTTGATTCATCTAATTGTATCAAATCATCCATCCTGAGTCTCATATCATCATCCATCTCTTCATTATACTCTTGGAAAAATTTGTACATCTGTAGTATATTGTTTTGAGGAAACCTAGCATGAATACCATACACCAAGTCAAAGGGTGCGCAACCAATTGCTTTCTTGACTGGTACTTTGTCACCCCACAGTGCTAACTTCAACTTTGAATCCCAAGCTTTCTTGTTCTTGTCTAACATCCTCTTAAATATCTTGATCAAACTTTTATTACTGGATTTGGCCTAGCCATTCCCTTGTGGGTGATATGGGGATGAGTAAGAGATTTGGATCCCATACTGCTGGCAGAAAGCACTAAACTCTTATGATCTTAAACACATTCCATTATCCACCACAATACTCTCTGGACATCCAAATCTAGTCAAGACATTTTGTATCATGAAATTAGTCACAACCTTACTAGTATCCCTTCTAGTGGGGATTGCCTCAACCCATTTAGAAAAATAGTCAGTTGCTACTATAATCCATGAATGAGTTTGAAATCTCATCAATGAATTCCATTCCCCATTTCTCAAAAGGTGATTCCACTACAACAGGCTTCAAAGTAAAAATTCTCCCAAACTTGAGCTTACCTCCAAATCTTTGGCAGGCATCACATTTCTTAACATAACTATGGGAATCCTTGAAGATAGTACACCACCAAAAACTAGATCTAAGAATTTTCTGTGTAGTAGTCTTAGCCATGTAATGGCCTCCACATGCACCATCATGCATTTGTTCCATCAAGATTTTGGATTTGTCAAAGTCAACACACTTGAGCAATACTCCATCATTGATCCTCCACCATAACTGTCCCTGAATTATTGCATACTTAACAGCCTGCAACTTGAATACTCTTTTCCTTTTTTCATCCATGTTAGGGGGTAACACCATGTTCTGCAAATATCCAATGATATCCATATACCAGTCACAATAATCCATATCACAAATATAAGGCCTTTGGTCCTCCTCCAATATATTTATGTGATTGGCATCCAAATTACTTTGAACAATGATCTTTGCAAGTTCCATACCTCTGACCAAATTTGTAATATGGATATCAATGTTAAATTCTTGGATCTTGTTTATCACTCTACGTCTCCTTCCTGACACCTCTTGTTGGAATAAAATATCTTTCACAGCACCACTAGGTACATAAGCAATCACAATTGCTCCTACCAAATAACACCTAAAATCTTTGACAGCTTTGACTAAAGCATAAGCTTGTTTTTCCATGATTTCATATTTAAGCTATGCTTCTTGCAAGGACTTATTGAAAAAGGAAATAGGTTTTTCAAAGCCCTCTACATTCTTTTGTAATAATATTGCAGCAATGGTGTTATATGAAGCAAAGGAGAATATTTGCAAAGGCTTACCATAATCTGGTGTTCTTAGGACTGGAGCATCCTTGATAGCCTTTTTGATACCTGAAAAAGCCTTGCATGCTTCTTGATTCCACTCTACCTTGGCTCCTTTCTTCATCATCCTTAAGATTGGAATACTGGTTTCAGCAAAGTTAGTAATAAATCTCCTCAATAAATTTACCTGTCCAAAGAAAGATTGAATGCCCTTGACATTCTTAGGCTGAGGGATCTTTTCAATTGCATCTATCCTTTCAGGGTCAATCCTTACTCCATCTCTAGACACAATATGCCCTAAAATATTTCCCTCTATCACCCCAAAAACACACTTCTTTCAGTTGAAATAAAACCCATATTCGAATTCTCTCACAAAAATTTTCTCAAGATGACCACAATGTTGCTCCTCTTTTGTTGAATAGGCAGCAAGGTCATCTTGGTATACTACTAGAAAATCATTTATAAATTCTGCAAATGCTACATCCATGGCTCTTTAAAATGTTGCTCTAGCATTTGTCAAACCAAAAGGTATTCTGACATACACATAAGTGCCCCATGGTGTGGTGAATGTAGTCTTGAACTATTTTGATTCATTGATCATGACCTAATTATACCCTAAAAAACCATCCAACATAGACATCAATTCTGAACCAGTGACTCTTTGTAACATAGCTTCCATGTTAGGAAACCCATAGTTATCCTTTAATGAATTGATGTTCAAGTTCCTAAAATCTACACAAAGTCTAATATCACCATTTTTCTTTCTTACTGGTACCAAATTTGATACCCATGTTGAATGTCTTATTGGTTTAATTATTCTAGCATCCCTCATCTTCTTCAATTCTTATTGCATCTTTGGTGCTAGGGTGAGATTGATAGGTCTTAATTTCTGTATGAAAGGCTTTGTGCCCTCCTTTGAAGAAATCTCATGTTGGAAAAGCTCCTCCATGTATGCCTTTAAGTTATCATATGACCATGCAAAGACATGTTTATATTTATTGATAAGGTTAATCAACAATTCTCTGAGTTGAGAGGACAGCTTCTTACAAATGTATACCTTCTTAGGATCTTCATATGTCCCCAAATTTACTTCCTCCAAGTTCTCTGGCTTGTTCACAGTTCTTACAGAATGGGACTTGTCCTTATTGTCAAAATATTTCTCAAGCACAATCAATCCTTTGGGAACTCTATTTGACTTCATCTGCAGGACCTCTTTTCCAAAAATAGTATCCTTACCATCCACAGTCTCTACATACCCACTGAAATATATCTCTTTGTTTCCAAAATCTGATTCACAATGCAAAAATCTCAAAATATCTAAATCATCTTCAAAAACTTACCAACTTTCAATATTGTATGAAATAGAAGGCCTAGATTGAACTTCAATCTTAGAAATTCCTACAATGGTAACATCTCATGGTCGTAGAGTAATATTATCCAACAAATCTGTCATTTTTTTTTAATTCTTATCCATCTAGTCAATACCAAAAGCATCAAAATTTTCTATTTCATCCCATACAACATTCCTATACTACCTTAGTCTCTGATTTTTTGAATCATATTTAGACCTTATTTGAGAGACCACTAACTCAGAGTCTCCAATTACCCTTAGATTCTTTATGCTATGTCTTGAAGCCAATCTTAGCCCAATCAACAAGGCCTCATACTCTACAATATTATTAGTACATGTGAACAACAAGGTGAATAAGAACTTGTAAGTCTTACCACTAGGAGTTATCAACAGAACTCATGCACCTGCTCCTTCCTTTGATCTTGCACCATCAAAGTACATTGTCCACAAGTCATTGTTGTCTACCAGATTATCTTTTTCTTCAGTGAATAACACATGTTGATGTTTTACCCCATCCTTCCCATCTTGGACTTTGAAATACCTAATGTCAGTATCTAAGAAACAATTCATATTATTATCATTAATTTCCTCAATCATGTGAGGAGTCATTGTTTCTCAAAATACCTTGACACTTTGACCAGTGATATCAAAGGTTGTAAAGGAGAGATCATATTGAATACTCCCTCCCATTGATGCACTCCACTTCCTTGATAAGAGAATTCCATACTGAGGAGGGATGTCAACAACTAAAACACTCATAGTTAGCATCTTTTCAGGGTATGTAGAAAGTCTATAAGGTAGATCCTTAATGGTACCTATGATAGGTACTTCTCTAGAGTCCATTTCTTGACATCTCCCATGAGGAGAATCAACTTGCAGTCCTAATGAATTCATGATTTCTACTGGCATGACATTATTTGATGCCCCAGAGTCTATCATACAATTCTTTATCCTTTTACCATTTATGACCAAAGTCAAGAAGAATGGATCTACAACTCCTAAAGGAGTGCTCACATGATTTGTACTTAATAAAAATTAAGGGATCTTTGAGACAATCACCTTTGATTCTTTCATCTTGTTATCAGATTTATCCTTTGATTTTCCCTTTTTCTCAACTTCTTCTAGTTCCTACATTCTTGTGGAAGAGATGTTGCTCACCCATGTTAAATTTTTTTCCTTGTTTTCCTCAATCTTCATCATCTCCAAGAGTGGAACTTTGACTCTGATTTGTGACAAAAAATCCCCCATATCAACTAGATTACATTTCAAATAAGAAATGCCTTGCTTTAAAGTAATAACATTCTCATTTTCAACTTGAGTAGCAAGGAATGGCTCAATCTTTCTACTATCCTCATGAAAGGATGGAGCACTTATTTCTGGTGTCTTTACATTCACCTTGTGGAAAAAAATTAGATTATCAAGCTTATCACCTTTCTTGACCTTTGTTCTCTTGATACCTCCCACGGGCTTTTCTTTTCCTATTGATTTCTCATTTTTTTCTCCCTCTCGTCTAACAAAAATACCAGAGGGTCTCCCATCAACATTTCCCACTATTCTGCTTCTCAAATTGTAGTTACTCCTTTCTTGAGCAACCATGTCTATAGTAATTTGTGTAGTTTCTTCACCTGAGGGTCTTCTTACTGCAAAAGGTTCATTCCCCTTCTAGCATTACACCTTATGTCATCACTCATTTCTTCTTCCTCATTAGATGAAAACAAGCCTTTACCTCCATTTTCCTCATCAGATCCTCCTTCACTCCTCAAAAGTGAAGAGTTCATTGCACAACCACTATCATCATATAGTTCATCCTCTTCTTATCTTTCTTGTTGTGCCTCACTTGTAGACATGTTCAAAGCAATTGCACAATAATCAAGGCTATGTGGGGATTGGAAAGTAGTGCACCATCAGACAACATCACATGTATTGATAGAATTTCTTGGTAAAGGATCAAGAGTGTTACAATTAGGCTTGTCATTTCTTTGTGGGAAAATAGGCTTCCCATCTTTCCATTGGGTAGTATAAGGATAATTATGCATCCTTGGCTGCCCATTAAAACTAATAGTGATAGGCCTGCTATTATTATTTGGAACCCTAAAATTCTTGTTATCTGTAGGCTTCAAATCTTTAACGGCACTTAGAATCTACCTCATATTTACTTCATCTTTAGGCTTGGCAACATAAGACCTATCTGATTCTTTCCTAGTAGGCTTCCAGTCTTATCTTCTACCCAACTTCCCTGACACTCCTATTTGTCTCAATATTCATTGTTATCTTATATGCATCTCTGAGAGTTCTAGGATTCTTATCTCTAAGTAGGTAACCCATCTTTGAATCAAAGGCATTCAAATAGGTGGCAAGACAAACTTTATCATCAAGTCTTAAAACTTGGAACAATTTATGCATAGCCTTCTGAAATATTGTATTGAATTTAGAAACATCCTCATTCTGATGTTTCTTGATGTTATTGAACACATTTAGCATAAAAGCTTCATTTTTCTTGTCACCATATTGTTCCTTAAAATATCTCTCTAACTCACCCATAGATCCTATAGAACCAAAAGACAAACCCCTAAACCAGTCCCTAGCATCTTCAACTAGAGATTGCACAAATAGCTTCATTATTAAATCCTCATGCATGATCTCATAGTCATCCATCATATCAATAAAAAATTTCAAATGTTCCTCACAAGTAATAACATTATCCAAAACAAACTTAGGTAGTTTATCTTTGATTTCATTTGGAACTACATTTAGATAACCAAGAACATTAATGAAATAAAATTGTTTGTAGCTTTATGCATGAGTTGGTCTCCTTGGAAAAGGGTTGTCTGTTGGAAGTACAAGAATGGGAAAGCAAGATACTAAGAGGGGGGGGTGAATTAGATCTTGAAAACTTAACCACTTAAATGAATTGATCCACATTTATACATATATGAATTCAACCTAACATCAGATAGCATCCATAACATCAAATATGTAACTCTTAACACATAACTTTGGTAACCCAGAAACCCAAATAGGTATAACTAGGGTGGGGATGATACCCACAAGATCTTCACTACTGCAGCAATAAAGTGTGCCTGTTAGGGCTACAAAATTTTGATTACAATATGCAATATACCTGGTTAAAGGTCTATTCTATTAAGAACTAAAGATCATTATAATCTACCTTGTTAAAGGATTTCAACTTACAATAAAGTAAGCACTCGGCTAAAAGATTTGAAATGGTCTGCTAAAACCACTCTGTCAAGAGATTTAACCTGACACACCTGTTAGAGTGTTCCAAGTAGTAATCCTTCATTATGGACTCGGATGCTAATGATGGATCTTCTCTTTTCAATAACCTTTGTGATCTCTTAATCTGATATGTCTTTACTCTACTTATCACTGCTCTATCTCTGCTTGATCTAGGCTTCTTCTCAAAATAACTTGTTGTTCATCTCTCATGAACACACAACCCTTCTCTATATATCTCTTTCTCTCACATGCTCTCTCTTCTTTTAGGGTTAGAAGCCATCTTATTATATCTTTTTGCATCTGGTGGCGAGATCTAGATCAACGATCAAGATCTATTATTTATACCTCCAATGCATTTTGATTTCCTGATTGGCTCCATGCCATGCATAGTATAAAATAATTAAATGCAAAATTAACTCAGTAGACAAATATTAAATGCGTACAAATGTCAGCTCAGATCTCATACAAGTCGGCCTAAACTATTTACATCCAAGTTTGAATTAATCCTGACATGTATGCAAAAATTGTTCTGCTCGGCACAACACATCTCTGACGCTCGGCACTTAATATTCTACTCGGCTCGGCATGATATAACTCGGCAACCTAAAACTTGCTTGGCAATGTTGCTCGGCCTTGAATGTTTAGCTCGGCCACAGTGATAACCAACTAAAAATTCCTAAGTAAATGACTAAGTGTGGGTCACTAATCATCAATAGAACTTAGGGATTAACATTGTCATCTTGAGAAGAAGATGCCTTGGCATTGTGATGTTGTAGCTGCTTCAGCACCAGCATGCCTAGAATTATGCATGAGGAAATTCATCTTCTTCTTCATTTCTAGAGTAGTAGCCTCCAACTCCGCCTTTTCAATCTCTTTAGCTATGATTTATTTTATCCATTCTAGCCCTTTCTAGATCATTATCCAACTTGTAAATCATATCTAATGGAACCTTGGGGTTCACAGGTTCATCTATTTGAACACTTGTCACCTTTTTCTTACCCTTATTTCTTGGTTCTTGGGTAGTAATAATTGGCTGAATGACAAGTTCCTCTTCAGCTTGTTTAGGTTAGTCAACCTGATTCATTTCTTCCAACCTTAGCAATTGCCATTTCTTTTCCTCAAGAAAAATTTGGTCATGTCTGCTCTTATCTTCCCTTTCCTTTTCTCTTCTCTGCCTGATGGAAATTTTCTCATGGATTCTCCTATCCAATTCAGAAATCTCTTCTGCTATACTATCAAAATCAGGGAGAGTAGTATCAAATTCTGCAATTTCCTTCTCACTATGAGAATGATAATATTCATAATAACCCAATCCAAAATCAGCAGCCTCTTCATACTCTGATGCATCGCCTTCCTCACTACGCTGGATTGGTTCTTCTATTCTTGTGTTCTCCACTTGTCTCTAATTTTGAGGGACAGTCTGGTGCAGGAGCACCAAGGACCAACATGAAGACCATGAAGACTATGAAGGAATGGAGTAAACCTAATGGAAATAAGAGGTCCAAGGAGATCAAAGGGATCCTAGGTGATGCAAATCACATCAACTATGGTGTATTGGCTCCTATAATGTTTTGATGTCATGAAATGGCATTTGCTTATTAAGAATAAGTTATATCCTGAAAGGATTAAATGAATGTAATTTGGACCATTAGTGTCCCAATGTGTGTAGGAGATTCTAGGCATTTACTTTGGCTTTTAATAAGCCTCCTAGGTTTTTGAAAACCTTTGGAGTTCTTAATTTCCAATTTACAAAGGTTTAAAAGCATTTTTAAAGTTTTAAAAATTCAAATATTTGAAAAGTAACGGCTAATAGCCATTTAGGATGGAAATGAATTTTCTATTGTAAAAACACTTAGCTAATCCCTCAAACTAATTGAAAGAGGTCAGGGAAGTTAAGATTTGGATTCCTATTTGTAATTGAGACTCCATTGTTCACACATGGTGGCTGGATTGTACGGACTGCAACAACAATATCAATAAAATAGAAGTTTAAATCTGCAAATTTGATGTTCTATGCAATTTGGATGGTTTAAACACTTATTTCTTTAATTTTTTGGTTTATGTTGGAATAGTAAGCAATCTAAGATCATTAATCTATCCATTCCAATGCATTGAAGGCCATTTTATATGATTGTACTGTCATTTCCAGCAAGTTAGAAATCTGATTTTGTTAAGTTTCTATCCATTTTGTAGTTAGTTTTGCAAAAGTTTATCCTTTCCATGGACTCAAACACCTAGAATCCATGGAATTCAGATACTAACCATGTACCATAGTTTCTAATATTGATTCTTGCAGAGATTTGAGGAATGAAGTGATCACAAGTTGTTTTGGAGAAGGGTTTCAAGTGAAATTGATGGCTAAGGTATAGCAGCGGGAGATCGAGCTTAAGGACATAGCCTTTTTATGATTGGAATAGTGTTGTAGGGTGGTATGAATGGTGAATCAACCACAAATTGGTCTAGGAAGAGTGTGGATGGTCGAGATTGGAGAAGCCCTATATTTAAGGATTTGAAGTCACCAAATTGGGGCTTTTGGGGTTCCTCATGGTTTGGGTCTAATTCCTAATATAGGATTAGGGATTTTGTGTCATGTAGGGTCAATTCCCAAGAGTTGTAACATTTGATACATGTTTATGATATATTTTATTTGTAAATTGGGGTCATTTTATGCACTTTTTGAGAGGCCCAGTGTGAGGACAGTCATATATGGTCCAAAGGAGTAAATAGTTTCCTTTTGGTATGTTGTATAAGGGCATATAGGGTATCCAAAAATACCATTTTTTTGGTTAGTCCTTTGGGAAAATCTAAACATAAGGTCAAATTACTCTCACTGAAGGGCTACAAGGAAGGCTATTAGGCCTAGTAGTAGTTTGGTGAAGAATTGAAGGCTAGAAGAGTTGGGTGGGTCTTGAAACCTTGAAACCACTTTGATATGTCCTAATACACCCCAAATACATCAAATATATCATTAGTTTGTACCTAGGGTAACCTTGGTTGTTTTTGGTCTATTTGAGCCATTATGCTTTTGGAAGGGTAGTTCATTTGTAAACCAAACTTGGCATCTTACCTTGAAGAGCAGTCTAACACATCATCTAGTGCATCAAGTGGTATCATAGCCACAAGTAGATTAGGGAAGATGTTTGAAGGAGAGGAGGAGTTTCCTATAAGGATGACAAACATAGAGTTGGCCAAGATAGTCAAGGAGCAGTGGGCAGACAACAGGAAATTGAAAGCAACATTGGAAAAAAGGGAGAAGGAGAACCATGAAAAGGACAGAATGATGAGGACCATGATGGAGAGGATCTCAGCACTAGATAAGAGAGACAAGAACATCAGATAGGATGAGGAAGTAGAAGAAGCAGAAGAAGAAGAAGCACCCCAAGAGGAAGACCAATTAGACCCTGAGGATGAGAGGATGGCTAATTTGGTGAAAGCCATAAAGAATGGAGATTCATGGGTAAGGACAAACTTACCTATGTATAGAGGAAAGATGGATGATGAAGAACTAATAGATTGGTTCAGTGAAATTGAGAATTGCTTTGAGTGTGAAGGAATAGAGGAGAAGGACAAAGTGAAGATTGCAAAGTCCAGGATGAAGGGACATGCATTATTGTGGTGGGGTTGTGTTCAAGAAGAGAGATGGAAGAATGGGAAACCCAAGATCACATCTTGGTATAGAATGATGGACAAGATGAAGGCAATTTTTTTGCCAAAGGATTATAGAGTACAATTATACAAGAAGTTAAGAGATTTTAGACAAAAGGATATGGATGTGCAAAGGTACACTGAGGAGTTCCATAAGTTGGATATCAGAATGGGGCATGAAGAAGAAGTGGAATAGAAGATTGCAAGGTATATGGAGGGGCTAAGGTTCAACATTCAGGATGAACTAAGTCTTACTACCCCAAGGAAAATTGATGAGTGCTATCAATTATCCATGAAGGCCGAAGAGAAGATAAGGAGAAGGCATGAGAAGCAGAATAGCACGAGAGGAGGATCTTCTATGAAGGGAAGAGGAGGTAGAGGCACTACTAATTTTCAGAATAGAAATGAAAAAGACAAGCCATATACATCAGAGACAAGAGGAGGATATAGAGGAGGAAGAAGTGGAGTAAGAGGAAATGTGATGTTCACAGGAAGATGCTTTACTTGCAATGAGGTGGGCCATCAGTCTTTTAGATGTCCTAAATGGAATGAGGACAAGGGTAGAGATAGGAGAGTGAACTTGATGGAAGAAGAAACAAAGAGAGAAGAGCAGAAAGAGCCCATTTTAATTCAACCAAAGGATGGAGAATGCTAATTAATGGGAAGAGGACAGCCATGGGATCCACAAATGAGTATATTCATATCAAATTGCTTGGTCAAAGGTAAAGTATGTAGACTCATTATAGACTCAGGAGCAAGTCATAACGTTGTGTCTCATGAAGTTGTGAGGAAGTTAAATTTGAAAACATTTTTACATCCTAAGCCATATTATGCTACTTGGGTAAATGTGGATTAGAATTTGTTGGTTAGTACTCAAGTCATGATTGAATTTTCAGTTGGCAAGTACAGAGATAGGGTATTGTGTGATGTTTTGGATATGAGTTGTGGACACTTGATCTTAGGCAGATCTTGGAAATGGTCAAGGAGGGTTATTCATGATGGATTCAAAAATAAGTACTTGGTTCACTATGAAGGAATGAAGTATGAGTTGCAACCATTAGTAAGGCACCAAGAAGAACCAATACTTATGTGTTTTGGGCAGGAGAGAGCAAAGAAGGTTCAGTATGATACTGGATGGAAGAGCAATGAGAAAGTACAGTCAAGAGGCTACTATGATAGTCCTAAAGGAGGAGAGCTTTGGGACCTAGCCTTTGTGCAAGTTGGGACCATAAAGTGTCCTATGATGCAGTTAGAGAAAAGCAAGGGGGCAGAGATATTAGATCAGAGATCTAAGCCATGCAGTGGATCAAAGGAGGAGGAATTCCAGCCCTCTTACTGTCCTTCCCAAGGGCAGTCAGCAAAACCATGTTTTTCTTTTGACAAATTGTGTGTGAATGCAGGTTGGAAAGGTTTGAGAAGGAAGATCACTTTGGGGGATTACTTCACCCCTAAACTGCAGAGGTCCTTTAGGCCACACAAGTCTTGGGAAACGCATTTCATTGATGGTGGGGAGTATGGTGCAGGAGCACAAAGGACCAACATGAAGACCATGAAGACTATGAAGGAATGGAGTACACCTAATGGAAATCAAAGGTCCAAGGAGATAAATGGGGTCCTAGGTGATGAAAATCACATCAACTATGGTGTATTGGCTCCTATAATGTTTTGATATCATGATATGACATTTGCTTATTAAGAATAAGTTATATCCTGAAAGGATTAAATGAATGTAATTTGGACCATTAGTGTCCCAATGTGTGTAGGAGATTCTAGGGGTTTAGTTTGACTTTTAATAAGTCTCCTATGTGTTTGAAAACCTTTGGAGTTCTTAATTTCCAATTTACAAAGGTTTAAAAGCATTTTTAAAGTTTTAAAATTTTAAATATTTGAAAAGTAACAGCTAATAGCCATTTAGGAGGGAAATGAAGTTTCTATTGTAAAAAAACTTAACTAATCCCTCAAACCAATTGAAAGAGGTTGGGGAAGTTAATATTTGGATGCCTATTTTTAATTGAGACTCTATTGTTCACACATGGTGGTTGGAGTGTACGAACTGCAATAGCAATATCAATAAAATAGAAGTTTAAATCTGCAACTTTGATGTTCTATGCAATTTGGATGGTTTAAACACTTTTTGATTTAATTTTTTGGTTTATGTTGGAATAGTAAGCAATCTAAGATCATTTGTCTCTCCATTCCAATGCATTGAAGGTCATTTTATATGACTGTACTGTCATTTCTAGCAAGTTAGAAATCTAATTTTGTTAAGTTTCTATCTATTTTATAGATAGTTTTGCAAATCTTGATCCTTTCCATGGACTCAAAGGCCTATAATCCATGGAAGGCATATACTAACCATGTACCATAGTTTATAATACTGATTCTTGTAGAGATTTGAGGAATGAAGTGATCACAAGTTGTTTTGGAGAAGGGTTTCAAGTGAAATTGATGCCTAAGGTATAGCAGCAAGAGATTGGGCCTAAGGATATAGCCTTTTTATGATTGTAATAATTTTTTAGGGTGGTATGAATGGTGAATCAACCACCAATTGTTCTAGGAAGGGTGTGGATGGTTGAGATTGGTGAAGCCCTAGATTTGAGGGTTTGAAGTCACCAAATTGGGGCTTTGGGGGTTCCTCATGGGTTGGGTATAATTCCTCTTAGTATTAGGGGTTTTGTGTCAATTAGGGTCACTTACCAAGAGTTGGGACATTGGAGACATGTTTACGATATAGTTGCTTTGTAAATTGGGGTCTTTTATGCACTTTTTGAGCCAGTGTGAGGACAGTCATATATGTTTCAAAGGATTAAATAGTTTCCTTTTGGTATGTTGTATAAGTGGATAAAGGGTATCCAAAAATATAATATTTCTGGTTAGTCCTTTGGAAAAATCTCAACTTAAGGGCAAATTACTCTCGCTGAAGGGCTATTAGGCCTAGTAGTAGTTTGGTGAAGAATTGAAGGCTAGAAGAGTTGGGTGGGTCTTGAAACCTTGAAACCACCTTTATTTGTCCTAATAAACCCCAAATAAATCAAATCTATCATTAGTTTTTACCTAGGGTAACCTTGGTTGTTTTTGGTCTATTTGAGCCATTATGCTTTTGGAAGGGTAGTTCATTTGTAAACCAAACTTGGCATCTTACCTTGAAGAGAAGTCTAACAAATCATCCAGTGCATCACAGTCCTATTTTCCTTTCCTTTAATTGGATGACTATCCTTAGAGGTGGGTGGAAACTCATCCCCCATCTTATCTTTGGGATGTCTCTTCAACCAAGCTCTAGTGTTCTTATGACTCATGTCAAGAAAGTGTGTGTAAATTGAAATATGTTAATCAGCACTTGTGCAGAGAAATCTCAGAGTCACCACCCAACAAGTTGGGAAAATACAACACTTACCAAAATTAAAAAGGAAAAAAGGACACCCACAAGACAAAGGATAACACAAGGTAACTCTATACTTTCCAATGGTCAACTTACTGGTCAGTTAGGACACTATTTTATACTCTATCCCCAGTAGAGTCACCATTTTCTTGGTGTTTAAAAACATTTATGCTACCTAAAGCTACCAATATGCCTTGAGACTAATGTTAGGAGTGGTTAGCTCCAAGTATGGAAGCTCTGCAAGAGAATTGAACCAACTATAGGGACAAGACTGCCCTCTACACTTCTGGCACTCCAAAACCAAGGCGGGTGCACGTAATCTAGATAACATACAACTCTTTGCAACTCTTTATCACTCTGGATTGCAACAACAAATAATGGTAAGAAAGTGCTAAATACTAACCAGGCATTCATTGACTCTCTATTACTAAGTAGGACATACAACCAACAACCATAGGATATGAAAGAGCTTAGTAATGGTTTTGATGTAAATTTGAAAAATATAACCAGACCAAATCAAACATGTACCAACAAAAGATTTACTAGTTCATGATCAGTGCCTTATCCATTGGGCAATCCCTCAATGCAGAGAAGAAAATAGAAACCCACCTATTGGAAAAAATTCATAGTCATAAATACAAGCAACTCAAATTACACACTTCTTATAAGATCCTTATGTAGACAAACCAAATGAGTTTATATCATTTCCAAAGCACATTTCATTTGATCCTAGATCAAAACTTATGGAAAACAAAATATACATAAAAAAACTCAATGCAATGAATCAGAAGATCCAAAACTCATAAGAAGACACCAAGGAAACACTTAAAACTCAGAAAACTTATACTAAGTATGATGAATCAGGGTTCACAACTATCTGATTGAAGATAAAACCATTCAACAAAGTGAAAAACATCAATGGTATTTCTATCTTCTCTTGAAAACAATCTAAAGAAATCTGATATATCCTTGGGACCAACAATTTTGGAACCCCTAAAACATAGAAAGGAAATCTTTAAGTAGAAGGATGAAACCCTAAGATAGGGTTCTCAAAAAATGTCCCTCTGAGAAATCAATACAATCCTATCTCGTAAGCTGATCTTTCTCTAAAAGATCACTAAAAAGATATGTCCTAAAAAACCACTTGCCAAGCCACAAAGAAATGATCTATCTCATTAATGTAGAACTAACATAGCATTTGCAGAGACATCCCAAAATAGAAAGTAAACAGAGATCCATTACATAACCATGTTGTAGTAAATGCGTTCAGACCCACAAAGAACATCTCTAGCCACTAAACGGTGTCATCAAGACCAATCATGGCCATAGAAGACCTTGAGCCACTCCCCTGCAAGTCTAAGAAGATGCCACCATGGTAAAACACGCAGAGAAATTTAAAACTTTGAAATATTTCATACAACGGCTACTTCTCTGGTGCCAAACACATTAACGATCGAGATAAAGACCTCTTTGCAACTTTAAAACAGGGTCGTCGATGTAATTTACATCATTATGACTGATCAAACTTCATTGACAACCACATGGCAACATCCCACTGGGCCTCAGAACCACCTGTCTCTTTTCCTATACAGGCCCCACATTCTTTACAGCCCACTTGGACGTGTTAAGCCTTTTCTCCATCACGTGATGCTTATCTTCCTTGCATCTTTCCTTCATGCGGTAGCGCCTCACCGTTGGATCTTGATCTACCTTTCAGGATCATTTTCCATTTATTGCCACACGTCTCCATCTGACTTGATCCATCATTCAGTCCCACCTAACCATCCTACCAACTATGCCACATGGCACCACCTTACTTGATGGGATCTCTGACGCATGTCCATCCAACCTGGCCCGCCACCTGTCAAACCTGCCATATGTCACACCCACGCCATTACACGATTAGACTGGACCAACCATGACTTGGACTGTGCCATCGCACCTTGCTGCCACCTATCATCTTCTCGACCACGTCACCCAAGCACAGGCCCACAAAATTATCCACCTTGTCCCCTAGCTGTCTGCCATTAACCACAGCACTTTGCAAATCGTCAGCCAAAAAGGTGCTTGCCTTTTAGCACTTAGCCTATTGCGGGATAGGGTATAAAAATGTCAAGTTACTTCACCGCATGACCAATGTGGTATATATGACATGAAGTGTTTAAAGCACAAAACAAACCAGCGAAGACACCAAGACCTAAGCGACTGATTTGACTCCACAAAGGTGACCTAAATGGAATAAAACACGACCACAACACCTCTTTGCAACCCACTCATGCAAAAAATAAAAAATAAACACTCTGCAACTTCTGAAAGTCCACCATGGAAGCCCTAGTTTCTTTAACAGTCCTAACAGCCAGATCGCCCCAAGTTTATATTTTTTTGTCAAATGCAATTCAATTCGCCAATAGAATTTATGTTTTCCAAATAATTTATTTAATATTTTTGCCTACAATTTCATAAGTGTGTCTTAATTGACAGTCATATTCACCAATATGTACTCGACATTTAAGGTTAAGGTATGGGTTAAGTATATAGATTTGACATATGTCTCTATTCTAGATACTTTCTATGGAACTTTATGTCTTTTAAAAATTTGGCCCAAAATAGATTTGACGTATGTCTCTATTCTAGAGACTTTTGGTGGAATCTTTGTGTCCTTTAAAAGTTTACCTCGAAATAGAATTCATGTCATTGATCTAGGTTCATCCAACGGTTACAAAAAAATAGGGTTAGTTCCTTTCATCTGATATAAAATTAACTCACGGCACTTCCCCTTGACCCCATCTTGGGGGCGCTACCCCCAAATCCCCATTGAATAATTTGGGAAGAAATTGCACCAATAAAAGAGGGGAAAATTTAACCTTTGATTTTGATAATTGATGAGGCTCCATATAAATACAATGGTAAAATGATGATTTCTAAATGCTAGGTATGTGTTCCTGTGGCCGCAATTTTCTTCAATAATGAAAGATTAGCCAGGATTCTCTAGATTTTTCATATCATAGAAAAAAAATCGCCAGTACAAATTAATATTTTTTCATTTCAAATTAAAAATTTTTGCCAACAATATTAATTTATTCCCCCAAAATAGTGTATGATTCGCCAGGATTTTGCACCTTTGCCTCAGGGGGGGTTTGCTAAAGTTATCCCTGATCTTCACAAAGCCATTATGCAAAAATACTTTTGAGTATCTCTAGCAAAAGTTAGGGGTTATGCCCCTTCCTAGTTTAAACTAATATGCACTAGAGTGTGTATTGGTCCAGGGTATTACATGCTCATTCTTATCAAGATTAATTCTTTCCAGCTTCCTCTTAGGGGGAGCAGAGTATGTTTTTCAGGGGGATTTTTGCCTTTTCCATTGTTATCAAAGGGGGAGAAGGAAGGAGGTCTTGATGTTGATATTAAATTGTTTGGTTTGTTGTTTATGGGTGTTTCCATCAATGAAAAAGGGGGAGATTGTTGTCATTGATAGTTTTCATTCATGTCAACATATCTTGTTTGATTAGATGAAGTTTGATGAGGCTTTATTTTATGCTTTGATGATCCAAAATTGGCATGCTCTGGATATTATTCTATAACAATCTATATTTGGTCATGTTTTTCTTGGTCTCATTCATGTTCAAATGTAATGAGATACATTTTTTTTGTCCAAACTGATCTAGATATTGGATAGCATGTTTTAGAAATATTATTTACATTTTAATGTGTTAATTATATTCTCCAGCTCTGGATATTATGGTAGTTTAGGTAGCGTGTTGTTTTAAGTGAGGTGGTTCTCTATGGTCCACTTTTTATTCCTCTCCACCGTGGGAATATTTTTTGGTGACCTATTTCAAATTATATTTATCCAAATTAGAAGAATGTGAATTATAATTGTGCCTTGCCAACCTAGATGGTTATGGAGACATGGAATGATATAAGTAAAGGATGATTTTGTTTTTTGTATGTAATAAATGTGATGTGATGTGGTGTGAACCTAAAAAGATAAACCTGGACATTGTTAAGTATGAAAAAGTGTGCAATCAGAGGTAACAGATTGTAGAATTCTTTAAGTGTTGTAGTTGGTGACAGTTATTTCACTGGTGGATTTTTTTTTCATTATTTCTTTTTTCGGCAATGAGACATTTTTCAGCTGTGATAGTTGGGTTTTTGTATTTTGGACAGTGAGCCCTACTGGTAGTGAGCCTACCTACACGAGGATTTTGGCAATGAGCCTCTATTGTAAAAATCACCTTAATTGGTGTCACCTTAACTGGTGTTTCATATTTAATAATTAGCATTCTTTGTGGTTTTTTCCATCTTAGGTTTTCCATGTAAAATGTTGATGTTCATTGTGTATGGTGTTCTTTTGTGATTTCATATCTATTTATTAATGGATTGGGTTAAGTCTTGTTCTGGATTAATTAAGTTGCAGAAAAATATTTTATGATAACTGATTCACCCCCCTTCTCAGTTATCTAAATTGTTCAACATGGTTGAATAGCATAACACAACTTGCTAGATTGTTTGACCTTTTTATTGGAAATAATGAGAAGTGTGTACTGAGAGGGGAGGGGTGAATCAGTACCTCTAAAATGTTTATCTCTTTTAACCTTTGTCCATTGTGTAATCAATTGTATAACCAACCATTTGTTCTATACTGTTTTTGTGTAAGATATATCAATTCTTTAACTTAATCAAACATGTAAAGATTCATAGAAATATTCATGAAATTAATTGACTCATAACACAAGATATGGTAACATAGAAAACCCGTGTTAGAAGGTAAAAACCGCGGTGGAGATGGCACCCACAAAATCTTCACTATCTGCAGATTGGAAGGGTCTAGTTAAGGCTTACAATTTGATCACTTATGATGATATACCATGTTAGGAGTATTATGTGGAGACTGGTTAAGGTCTACTCTGTTAAGAGCTTTAGCAACATTGTTTAGTGTCCACTCGGTTAAGAGATTTACAATAGGATTATTAAATCCACCTTCCTTGAAAGGATTTCTTCTATTTGCTACACTTGTTAGAATGCAGACAAAAATACTCATTGACCTGAGTATATGCAGTCTAACTGGTGGTACCCTAAATTTTGAGAATTTAGAAGTCTCAATCCATTATCAAGAAGAAAGTTTCTTCATACTAAAAAAATCAAAGGAAGGAAGCTTTATGACACAAATAAATGGAACTAACTGATCGAAGCCTTCAGAAAATGCTAGAATTTCAACGTACTACAAAGATGATTTCGACAGAGGCTGAACATGGTCAAATTTTAAAATTTTAAAAATGACCCAGTTTGAAAAATCAAATTTACTATCTCCAGCAGAAATATTATCTTTTCACAATGTGTTTTGGGTTTTTGACCAAAGCCAAATCCGAAAGTTAGGTAGTTATTTTTTAGTTAGTTTTTTTTTTTTCAAAATAATTTATAATAAGGGTTGTGCCTTTTCACCCTAAAGACGTGTGAAAGCCACTCAAACATATATATATATATATATATATACATTATATATATAATGTAAAATGTAAAATGTAAAGAGAGGACAATGTAATATAATACAATTTCACATAGTTGGATAGTTTTTAATCAACAAGTATAACATGGACCTGGATGTACTATTTTTTCAAAATCAATAAAGATAAGTCCTTTTTATTTCACATGTGTAATAGTTTCATTATCATTTTACAAGTATTCCCTCAGATAAACCAATAGAAATTCAAAGTGATAGTTTGATGTGCATGCTTCCTGATTTGATTCATATTCTATATTTTCAATTGGTTTTCTCATTTTGCATGGTTAAATCCTGTTGATTGAGGCCTTATTCAATTGGTCTGTCATCTAAGAAGTATTTCCCTTTTGAAATATCTCTAAATTTGTTTTAGGTTGCATGTACATTCCATAACACCTTTGAAGTGATAAGTTTTCTTGTAAAAATGTCTCTGAGTTTGAACATAAGATTGGAATGATCTTGACTCTATTTCCCATGTTAGAATAAGGCACTATTCTAATTATTATTTATATCATAGGTATTTAGTTCATTATTTATAATTTTGTGATATCTTATCTATCTGTTCATTTCAATTTACATACACATTTACTAAACATTCTTTCAATTACTTAAAGTATTTCAATTTATAGTTCATGATATATTGCTTTCAGTTAGATTTCTTTCAAGTTCCTTTCCATAATTGAGATAGAAGGTTGAAGTGTTACTTATCTGCTATAAAAGCCTTGTAACTTGAAGGATAAGTCAAGGTATAGGCCTACCAGCCTTGGTTTTGCAGAGCCAGAATTGGAGAAGTTCCAACCTTGCCTTGGTTGTGATTTGTTAGTTGGCCAAATCACTTGGGTTTCCAAGCGTTGGATAGGAAAGTCCATAGGAAATCCAATCTATTGATTTGAGCACCAACAGATTGGCAACTCCACTAGGGAGTTATTCAGAAAGAATAGTTTGGTATTTTTCCTAGAAGCTTTGGTGATATATTTAAGACTCTACTGAGAGAAAATAACTCAGAAGATAGTAAGTATTTTCCTTCTGATAAGAAGGTGGCGAATCTATTGAACGAAGCATTTTAGTTAGTGACTCTACCGAGGGAGAAGACTCAGAAGGAGATGGTGGATTGTTTTTTCAAATGTATCCATCATTTCAAAGAAAGCCTTTTATTCTAGATGGTATCAGGCTATTGGATCTTAGGATATTTCAATGCATCCCAAATAAGTTATCCCCTAAAATTTCATAACTTCTATCAAATTTCCATGGGGAATGGTATGGATCGACACTACAACACTTGGATGCATTTTATACATTCATAAAAGATTATGAGGTTTCTACAGAGGATTGGGTGATGAGGCTATTTGTCAAGATGTTAAAAGATAATGCCAGACAAGTATATGAATCACTACCCGTACAATGTATCTCATCATGGAGACAATTTGAGCAATGGTTTCTTTATATGTTTCATGATGCTAGTGCTAAAGAAGAATACATGTGCTATGAACGGTATGAAGACCAAAGTTGCAACATGGAAGATCCAAATTACATTGTGCAATAATAATTGTACATGTCCCCTTTGGATACATCCTTCAATTTGGAAAGATATGAAGGAGAATCTGCAATACATTTGTTCATGAGAATGATAAGGATTTATCAAAAAATACCTTCAGATATTAGGCCTTTTGGAAGGGAATTAATGGATAAACTTTGTGAGTTGGGAATCTACCATGATTCTCAACTAATAGCTTTTCTTGATCAAATGTGTGAAGAGTTGAGGGTAGAAAGGGATGAATATAGGAAAAAATTTACAAGCACTCCAAATTTGAATGCTATTGAAATCTGTGATCAGACAAAAAGGGTTCATGTACATGAAAAGAATAATGTCATGGAGGAAGAGAATCCGGATTCGGTTGAAGAGGAATATATACATGATGAGAATTGTATGGAGACAGGTATCAATAACCATGATGATGAGGAAGAAGATCTTCTCAGTACAGAAGAAATCTCATATTTAATAGACAAAATATAAAAAACATGTTGAGAAGAGTGGTCAATTTTTTTTCTCAATACACCATGATAAGCAATTGATGGATCAGTACATACTCAGAGGGTAATAGATGAAGAAGATGATAAATTTTAGGAATAAAATAATGAAGATAAAATAGAATAACATACACCATATGAACATGAAGAATTTTAAGATGAAAGCTCTCATGGAGATATGCTCAAGTTCTCTCTATTCTTGAATCCATTATTTGAAGAATATTTTCTATGCAATCACGTCCATCAACATCATGATAAAGACAGTGGGCCTAGTGATCATTTTGAAGATGATGAAACTCAAAATATGTATGGGGAACTGTATTAAAAAAGTGAGACATGCAGTATTTCATCCTATGAGTAGAAGTTGTATCAAACATGTGAAGATGCGATGGAATCAAACATGACACAATGAGGAGGAAAACTCTGACAACTACGGATTTTGAACCATCATATACAAATTTTTCAAATACCAAATGAGATAAGTTGTTTCATGTTTATTTGAGGTTATCTGTTATTTATTTTCAGTTAGTTTTTCAGACACTCTATGTATTAGAGTGTTCCACTGTGTTCTATTCCCTAATTTTTATAGTTCAAAGTTAACATATGCAACTCGAATATCAATTGTATGGTTTGTGAACATATCATTGTTCTTGTCGGTCTCTTAATTTGAGTTAAACTCAATAGGATTAGTTGTGTGAATTGATTTGAATTATGAATCAAGCGGAAGCCTGTGGAATGATGGTCTTGCTTTATTAAAAGCAAGTTTTCTTAAAACTGTCTCTGATTATACATAGGATTGGAAATTTGTAACTCTATAACCCAGATTTTCATAAGGCACTGATCTTATTATCGTTTGAGAATTTTTATATGGCTCTTCTTTATAGTTTATAATTAAATATGATTACTTTTTTTAAAAGGCATTTGAAATTAGGTTTTTTAGTGACAAACCACCAGTTTTAGTTTAAATTTCATAGAATACAGGTATCAAGAGATTATATCATTTTCCTCCAAAGATCATTTACCCCTTTGGAATGAATTTTGTTTGTCTGTGCATGCATTTATGCAGCATAGGGAATTCATGAATTTAGGCCTATCAGCCTTGGCTCAATCAAGCCAGAATTGCAGAGGCACTAGTATATGCCTATCAGTTGGCCAAAAACAATCCATCATTTTTTAGCACCAACACTAACAATTTTTTTTTACATATCCATTACAAATCACATGTATAAATGTATCACCTAATGTGATTGATTAATACCTTTGTTTCTCTGTAGCCTCTGTTCTTGGTTCTTGATAACCAATTTCATCTTTTGTTGTTCTGCTTCTTGAAAATCTCAATCTGATCCATAGATGTGCTCGTTGGCTACATTCATCCTTTCATCCATGATAAATAATGATTACAACATATATTTATAAGATAGATTGACCTAATGTAGTTTCACATGTAACAAAACTAACTCTATGATTAAAGGATTACAACTTGACCTTGATCACCTAGTCTGCATGTTTTCAATCAGTTAGACTTATTAAAACAATTACAATATTGTTGCTTGTCCATTAAGTAATGGTTTTAAAACAAATCAAGACTCTATAAATAGAATATATCTATTTTATATGACGTGGAAGTCAGATCCACTTTTTCTAGGATGTAACTAACTTTCTATGTCTGATGCTCAGTTTTCTCTAAAATCAGTTTGACTATCTTTCAGTGTTCTTGGTTGAACTATCTATCAGGTTCCTCCTTGTTTGTTCTCTTGGTTTGCACTATGTTCTACTCGTTGGGTTCCACTATCGGGCTCCACTTTATCATCTTCATTTTGCACTTTCGATTTACACTACAAAATAGTTTTATCAGTTTTCTCCTTGCTTAGCATTTTTGGTTTGAACTGAAAACCTGACTTTCAGTGTAGTGTAATCGATGGTTTAAATATGTGTATGTACACTTGTCTTTATACTATCTTTTCCTTTTCTCCTTTGAGCTATATTATCCTTTTCCTTTTCCTTTCCCCCTTTTAACTCTATGTTCTGTCTTTGTACATATTTCCTTTTCCCCCTTTATTGATAGTGAGGACAAAGGTGTATACATATAGCTTATCAAAAATATGAGAGTGAGAGAACTTCATTTCCTCCATCATCTTCTCCCATTTCTCCTTTATATGTTCAAGATCCATATGCTCCAATGTAATCCATGCATGCATGTCATAGATGTTGTCTGCTACAGACATCTCAAGGGTGGCAATAAGTTTCCTTGCTAAACTTAGGTGAGTTTGCAGAAGTGTGAGGTTTGGTAATAGTATAGACTGTATCTTGGTAACCTCCTCTCTGAACTATAATTTTGCTTCCCAAAGTTCTTGTCTTAACCATTTGATCTCTATGATCTTCTCATAATAAAATTTGATTGCATTTCCATCTGTGGTAAGACTTTGTGCACTTGCAGTTAGATCGGATTCGATCTTTCCTATCTTGTCATTATTACCCTTAGTAAACTTTTTTTAAGTGCATAGCTTTTGTATTAAGGAAATAGCTTTAGTAATGATTGATCTAATTCATCTGATAACTCTAAAAGCTTTACCTTATTCTCTGTCACTTCTTGGTTGATCTTTTCTGTCAATTTATATTGAAACTTTTACTCTGCTCGCTACTCAATTGCCTTTTCTGCATCAACATTTTGCATTGTGATTGCTTTGGTAAGCATGACATGTTGATCTAGTATGGGGGCATTGTGATCAACATCTATGTCAGGAACAATCTGACTCAAGATGTCCCTTGTCTTCTCTAGTACCAATGAATCTCAGTGCCGCTTCGTTAGCTTTTCTTGCAAAGCTTTCCTTTGACAGATTTCTCCATACTCTTAGAGAGATTCAAAGTCTAATGTAGTTGGGTCACATTTTGGTATTTCGATGATTTCGTCTAGTGTGACTTCCAACTTGTTCTTCTTTTTTTTCTTCTTCTTATTATGTGTTCTACCTCTATGCAGAACCATAGCCAGCTTCTCTTCTTGGTCTGATGTGCTACTTGATGGATTTTTTGGAGTTGTACGTTTATCTTGCTGCTTGGTGTTTGCTTGTCAATTGTCTAAGGATGTCTCCTTATCAACCTTCGATGTTTCTACAGCTTTTCTTTTTGTTTCCTTCGGCGTGGTATCAACTATATTTCCTTGCTCATCCTTCTCTTTTTGCACTTCATCAGCATCTTTCATCTGTGCATCTTTCTCAGTGGTATCTCCATCTTTCTGTTCTCCACTGATGACATTTTTTTCATTGGTTGTGTCCTTCTTTTCTTCAGATGTATCTTTTTGCTCATCACTACCCTTTTCCTCGGGTATGCTTGCATCTGGATCAGGGGTCTTCTCCTTTTGTGAGATAATATTGATTGCTTGAATTAATAATGGCATTTGGCCCGGTATGTGTACTTGTGCAGTATCAACTGTAGTGTCTTGTTTGTTGGTTTGGTCCTTGACAACAGTGACATCTTCATCTTTCTAAATTTCATTTGAAGGATGATCTATGATGTCAATTAGAGTATTATCCATAGTAGTGTCTGGCCATGTCTCATCTACAACATCCATATTCATGTTTCCTATTGTGTCTAATTCTTCTTTGTCCAGTTCTACTGTTGTGACATCTTCATCATTGATAGTGATATGTTCGGTGTTGTGTGTAGTCTGATCATCCTTGGTTTTCTGAGTTTTGGTAGGAGCAATTTGGGGCTCAGGACTTGTATCATTTTTAGGAATATCAAGTATCTTTCTCCATTCAGCTTCACTCTTTCTGTCTAGGTCCAGTAGATGTCCTTGAAGCACTTGGTAGGCTCTCAACTTCAGTGAGAACCATTTGGAGTGATTCTTCATCATCTCTTTAATCTCCTCCATTTTTATTCAGGAGGCATGACTGATACTAGGGATCTTTCCATAATCTCCTTCTCAGAGTCAAAGGCAAATTTCCATCTTGCCGATAACCTATCTTGAAGTTATTTTAGCATTTTATCTGCCAATTGTATTGGGAGGTATTTGAATATGCACATCATTTTAATGATTGCCTCCTCAATCTTATTGTGATCCAAGGGATCCAATGTAAGCCATTTCTTGATCTTTCTATCATTGACTGTTCTCGATTTGATAATTGAGGCACATACTTGATCAGTAGATTCAGGAATCGTATCCTTTTCCTTTTGAATAGCTTCATCTTGTTTGGTGTTCTCAATGTCCTCTTTAGTTCTGATGAACTTTCTTCTTTTAGTTGGCCCTCTTTTCTGGGTTTGATTTTTCCTCTTATAGGTCCTTACTTGACATTTATTTATTGGTGAAGGACTTGTGTCCTTTGTTGTTTGACTTTTTGTTCTTATTGCAGTTGTGGTCCTAGGCTTCTTAGCTAGTGGAGGTAATGGTGTATCTAACTCAGTAGACTCAGAGTCACTCTCCTTTTCAGCTTCACCAATGGGTGACTGTCCCTAAATTTCTTCTATCTTTTGGGTTTCTTCTTCTGTAACCGATAGACTTTTTCTTCAATTTCTTGACCATCTTGTCTTTCTTTCTATCAATCTTCTTTACAACCAAGCCAGTTTTGATTCTTTCTTTGGCTTATTCATAAGTGTTGAACTTGGATTGTGATTTATCTATTGGCTATGTTCACTCCATAGTCAAGTGGAGATAGCCATGCTATCCTCGGTATAGCTAGTTTGATGTATGTGAAGTCAGTGTCTACCATGAAACATATATCAGTCTTGAATTTTTATATTAACTGTTCGAGGATCCTTACTCTCTTCTGCATTCTCTCCTTGAATCCAACAAAGTATTCATCCATTACTGACTCAAAATTATCTCCTAGTGATTTTACTAACTCACTAATCTGAATGGTCACTGGTCCTTTTGTGTCCCATTGCACATTTCGTATAGATGGAAAATATTCTTGGAAGTAGAAGAATATGCACATGATAAGTGAGCCAAACTTACATGAATTTGATTTTAAATTTCTTATTGTCTTCAAGTTCTCTTCTAACTACTTGAGTAGAAGTTCTGAAAGATCCAAGTGAGTTCCCTTCTTGAAAATCTTGTAGGTTGTATCCACTGCTCCTAATGCAATTTTTTTCATCCTGCTGGCCTAAAAGAACTTGTATCCTAAGACACATGCTCCAAATTTTAGTTCATCATTGGTAATGGTGGATACCTTAAGTCCTCTTCCATCACATTTAGCTCTTGTGTTCTTCTCAATGTCAGTTTTAGGCGGTGCTTCAATTCCTTTACCTTATCGGTTATAGGATAACTGATGACAACATGAACAACATCTCGTATTATCGGTTTAGGCTCATCCAGCCATAGCTTTTAGTCATGGATCCTGCTTAATATTAACCGAATCCATTCGGTCTTGAATTCCTTCGGGAACCATAGGTAATTTGTGAGCCCTTTTACTTCGATGTGTTTTTGTTCTTCTTTGATAGTGCCATCATCTTTACATAGCTTCTTGAAAGCTTGCTCAACTTCCAGGTCATCAATCTCTGCAATCTTGCAGTGTATGTATGCTCACACGTCTTTGACAAGCAAAAACCCTAGCTGGTATTCTGTAGAATGCTCTAGCATTGTCAGGTTGTGAGGCAACTTTTGGGTGTAACACCCCAAAATTGGCATCTTGCAACCCTAACCAATTTTGTTGCATTTGTCATTCTTATGGATCATCAAAGTCCTATTGTACTAGGCAATTCTAAGTTTTTGACTGACTCTACTCGACCTGAGTGTCAAATGTAGAAAATCCTAAATCTGCATTAATCATACATCATGTTTAATTCCTAAATATCTATTGGTTAAATAAACCTTATGATTGAATTAATTTAGTTAATAAAGTCCTAGCACTTTAATTAAATTAAATTCACCCTCTTTAGCTGAGACACATGAAAAAGGAATTAAATGATATTTAATTATTAAATAAATATCCTCATTTTCAATAATTGAATTTAATTATTCAGATAATTGAGAAAAAGCAATTATGAGGTCATATTTATTTAATTAATTGAATATTCTCTCAAAAATCTTATCTCTGTTCAGAAATGGAAACTTTGAATTAATTGTGCTCTAAAGAGAAAGAAAACAATTTAATTCAAATAAAATAGAATTAAATCAAAAAAAGAAAATAGTTAAAGCAGGAAGAAAATAATGTATTGTATTCTTTTGAATAAAGCTTTCTAATTCAAACTGGCTTTTCTATCTGTTTTATTTCAAAGAGAAAAGTTTCTATTTTGATCATCTCTGAGTCTATAAAAGAACTCTCATTCCTCATTCAACCTCCCCCCCATTACTTCCTGA
>MU225678.1:724505-747887 GCA_018584345.1 Thuja plicata | reverse complement strand
CTGCTCGCACATCAATTCAAAGAGGGGCAAAATGTAACACCCCAAAATTGGCATCTTGCAACCCTAACCAATTTTGTTGCATTTGTCATTCTTCTGGATCATCAAAGTCCTATTGTACTAGGCAATTATGAGTTTTTGACTGACTCTACTCGACCTGAGTGTCAAATGTAGAAAATCCTAAATCTGCATTAATCATACATCATGTTTAATTCCTAAATATCTATTGGCTAAATAAACCTTATGATTGAATTAATTTAATTAATAAAGTCCTAGCACTTAATTAAATTAAATTCACCCTCTTTAGTTGAGACACATGAAAAAAGGAATTAAATGATATTTAATTATTAAATAAATATCCTCATTTTCAATAATTGAATTTAATTATTCAGATAATTGAGAAAAAGCAATTATGAGGTCATATTTATTTAATTAATTGAATATTCTCTCAAAAATCTTATCTCTGTTCAGAAATGGAAACTTTGAATTAATTGTGATTTAAAGAGAAAGAAAACAATTTAATTCAAATAAAACATAATTAAATCAAAGAAAGAAAACAGTTAAAGCAGGAAGAAAATAATTTATTGTATTCTTTTGAATAAAGATTTCTAATTCAAACTGGCTTTTCTATCTGTTTTATTTCAAAGAGGAAAGTTTCTATTCTGATCATCTCTGAGTCTATAAAAGAACTCTCATTCCTCATTCAAACCCCCCCCACCCCCCGATTACTTCCTGAAAACCCCCCACTCATTTTTATGCATTGTTAGAATACTAAATTATTGTCTCATTTCTTAATATCTCATATAGAATAATTTCATATTGCAATTAGATAGTTTCAATTTCTTAAATCATGTCTTATATTATCTTACATCTTTCAAATTCTTAGTATAATCTTGCATTGTATTGCATTCGTCATGATAAATCCTTCATTCCTAGATTGGTCCATGGTTGTGAGACTCTCGTTCTGAGAGCAATTTCAAAAACCCCGTCTGGATAGAAGGCAACAGGTTGAATCATGCAGGTAGACAAGATGAATAATCTCATATTCAATCTTGTGTGTACCTGGTGAAGAAGGACTATGTTGAAGTGTATGGTGAATTAACAAGGCCAAATTTACCACATACATTGGGCATATCTTATAATGTGGTTCCTCATAGGTACTATTCTTGATAAGATTGATCTTGTTCTTAATACTCTTCAGCTTAGCGATTCTTGATGTGGTTGCCATTGATTCTAAAATTAGGGCTTTCTTGTAATTGATAAAAAAAAATTCTCAGTGTATGCTTGGTACTTACTTTCACCTCTGTAGCTGTAAATGATATGCTTGGAATGCTTTAAATTGGGTTGAATTCATTCTACAATGATGTTGCTTCGTGCTCTGGTTTCGCTCTGGTCGCTTTGCTCTAATCGCTGGTGAGAAATAAAACCCTTCCGTTGTCTATTTATAGACTTTGCCCTAAGTTGAGTCATTAATGCTCAACCACTCCTCGGTGTGTGAAGACAGAGTCATCAGTTGATACACTAACTTTTCTCTTGGTTATAATGTGATGCTTTGGGCAGTTGTTTAACTTGCTTCGTTCACTGACGGGTTTCGGTGTATGCCGAAGACAACTTTGTCAACTCACATGATTATCGATGAATCTTGGTTTACACTAACAACTTTATCTTTTTCATGTTAACCGATGATTCTTGGTAAGTGTAGACAACTCAACTTTGAATGTATACCGATTCTTTTTGGTATGTATTGACCGATGAAATGGTTTTCACATAATTTAACAAGTAATACCATTTTAGAGCTGAATTTTTGGCTTTGATTGTGTATGTTTTTTAGCATACCGATTGTGTATGTCTTTGAATGTATACCGATGCTTTAATTGTGTATGTTTTGAATTAGGTTGAATTTTTTCTACAATGTTGTTGCTTCGTGCTCTGGTTTCGCTTTGGTTGCTTCGCTCTAATCGCTGGTAAGAAATGAAACCCTTCCGTCATCTATTTATAGACTTTTCCCTAAGTTGAGTCGTTAATGCTCAACCACTCCACGGTGTGTGAAGACGGAGTGATCGGTTTATACACTAAATTTTCTCTCGGTGATAACGTGATGCTTTGGGCACTTTTTTAACTTGCTTCATTCACCGACGGATTTCGGTGTATGTCGAAGACAACTTTGTCAACTCATGTGATTACCGACAGATCTTGGTTTACACTAACAACTTTAGCTTTTTCATGTTAACCGATGATTCTTGGTAAGTGTAGACAAACACAATCAAAGCCAGAAATTCAACTCTAAATTCAATGGATTGTGGAAATCTGATCGATTTAAGTAATACCATAGTGCATCTATAATCATGTTGATTTGGCATTTTAACTATGTATAACGGAACTAATGTAAAATATAACTTGGTATAATCAAGTTCCATACTTACTTGTTCTGCTTAGGTGGGGTTGGTGATGTCACCAGATCCATTGGATAAGGTGTCACCATTTACATTGCTCGGTCCAGCTTCTTCAGTGTTTGTAGCTTTCCTCCACATTTTTTTTCTCATCTTTTTGATGTCTTCAATGGTGTTTCCATTGGAAAAGGTACTAGTCTCTGTCATTCGGTATTTGTAGTCTTTCTTGAGATGACTAACTTTATGACAGTGTAAACATGTCATTCCGGGGTTTTTCCAGCCTCTAGGCTTTCTTGTCCATTGTCTCATTAAGTTTGCAGCAATGTGACCAAATCTTCCACATCCTGTGCATTTTTCCCAAGTGTTGTAAACCCATACATATTGGTTACCGACTCTTTTCAGTTTATAGGCAGATTCTTGACCTTTAGGCTTCCATGCTTACTTTCTTTTTTCCAGCATTCAAGAGTTGTGTGCCCATGCATTTTGCAAGTAGGACAGTATTTGTCCATGTAGGTTTCCTTCTTTGGTTGTTTCATCTCAGATTTACATGCATATGCTTTATGTCCTTTCTTGTTACATTTATAACAAATTCCTATGAATGAAGATGTAGATTTAGGAATACCTTTCATTTTTCTCCTGCAAACACTTGATGTGTGGCCTTGGTTTCCACAGTGATTGCATTTCATCTTTCTTGGTCTTGGATTTGCATAGACATTCTTTGGATCAGCTTGATTGGGTGATTCTCCATTCTCAGTATAGCCTAGTCTGGTGTTGTTGTTGGCTCTCCTTTGTCCATCAAGAAAATCATCCATCCTTTTATTGCTTTCTTCAGCTCTCTTGATTATTTCATTATGTTGCTGCTGAATTATGAGTTCTTGTTTCAGCTTATCATTTTCTTCCCTTAGCTCACCGATAGCTTCTATTCTTTCAATGAGTTCAACATTCATTTTGTTTTCCTCTGGACTCATAAGAATATTCCGATTTGTAATCTCATGGTGATGTTCTGTAAGTCTTTGTATTTCTAACTCTTTCTCTTGTAGCTTTTCAGTAATCTTCCTCCTATCATCAATAGCTAGTGTTCTCTCTTGCTCACCTTGTCTAGCATTTTTCATGACATCAATCATTCTTACCATCTGTGTCGCTTGACCAATTTGCAGAGATTTTACTTGTCTAGCCAAATGTTGATTGATTTCATTTAAGCTTTTGATGCTTTCCTTTAATGTAGCTAATGTTTTTCTTGTTGTAGATCCTGGAAACTCAAATAGATCTAGTATCTCTTCTTCATGGTAATATGTTTCATTACAAAGAGATGTGATGATCTTTCTTTCATCTAATATTTGTCTCGTCTTTATTCTAGCTTCTTTATACTGCTCATAGAAGATCTGAATATCTAGCTTCTGATTCTCAATTCTTTTGTCAAGTCTGTACTTCTCCATTGTATGATCTTTTCTATTAAGACTTTAAGCTTTCCAAATAAGAGTTCTAGCTCTGATACCAATTTTTGGAAATAATGGAAAGTGTGTACTATGAGGGGAGGGGTGAATCAGTACCTCTAAAACTTTTATCTCTTTTAACCTTTATCCATTGTGCAATCAATTGTATAACCAACCATATGTTCTATACTATTTTTGTGTAAGATATATCAATTCTCTAACTTAATCAAACATGTAAAAATTCATAGAAAACATTCATGAAAGTAATTGACTCATAACACAAGACATAGTAACACAGAAAACCCCTATTAGAAGGTAAAAACTATGGTGGGGATGGCACCCAGAAAAATCTTCACTATCTGCAGATTGGAAGGGGTCGGTTAAGGCTTAAAATTTGATCACTTATAATGATCCAACCTGTTAGGAGTATTATGTGAAGATTGGTTAAGGTCTACTCTGTTAAGAGCTTTAGCAACACTATTTAGTGTACACTCAATTAAGATATTTACAATAGGATTGTTAAATCCACATTCCTTGAACTAATTTCTTTTATTTGCTACACTTTTTGGAATGAAGACAAAAATACTCATTGACCTGAGTGTATGCAATCTAACAATTGTTGCTTACAGATCCATTACAAATCACATGTATAAATATATCACCTAATGTGATTGATTAATACCTTTGTTTCTCGGTATCCTCTGTTCTTGGTTCTTGATAACCAATTTCATATTTTGTTGTTCTGCTTCTTGAAACTCTCAGTCTGATCCATAGATGTTCTCGTTGACTACATTCATCCTTTCATCCATGATAAAGAATGATTACAACATCTATTTATAAGATAGATTGACCTAATGTAGTTTCACGTGTAACAAAACTAACTCTATGATCAAAGGTTTACAGCTTGACCATGATCACCTAGTCTGCATGTTTTCAATCAATTAGACTGATTAAAAAAATTACAATAATATTGTGTGTCCCTTAAGTAATGGTTTTAAAAAAAATCAAGACTCTATAAATAGAATATATCTGTTTTATCTGATGTGGAAGTCAGATCCACCTTTTTCGGCATGTAACTGACTTTCGGTGTCTGATGCTCGGTTTGCTTAGAAATAATTTTGACTATCTTTCGGTGTTCCTAGTTGAACTCTCTGTCGGGTTCCTCCTTGGTTGTTCTCTCGGTTTGCACTGTGTTCTGCTCGTCGGGTTCCACTATCGGGTTCCACTTTATCATCTTCGGTTTGCACTTTCAGTTTACACTGCAAAACTGTGTCGTTGGTTTTCTCCTTGCTTAGCATTTTCGGTTTGAACTGAAAACCTCACTTTTGATGTAGTGTAACCGATGGTTTAAACAACTTGTTTTCTCATTGCATACTAATGGAAAAACTTTATGTTTATCACTTTCCTTGGCACCAATATTTTCAAGATGAGTTGACTAGCATAAAAAAAATTTCTATATTTTTTAATTCCCCTTGGTACCAAGTTTTAGTAGGATTTCCTTACATGCAATTATTTTCTTGATTATCCTTTATATTGATTTTTAGCATACTTCCTTCCATGCAATGTTTTTCAATATTATCCTTGATATGGGTTGAATTGTATTACACAACTTTCTAGAGTATTCAACTCTTTCTTTTCACCAAACTCTCTTAGGATGAGTGGAACTATCATAACACGTCTTACTAGACTCTTTTCAATTCTTCTATCTCTTTGTCTCAAGAATCACACAAAATAATATAGTGTTTTATCCAATGGAATTTGTTCTCTTTCACAGATCACCTAGCATAACATAGCTTGCTAGCCTATAGAATACATGTTTTCCCTTATCCCTCTTCCATGATCCCATAGCATAACACACCTTTCAAGTTGGTTAGATCATGGTCTCGTGTCTTACCTTTGGTGTATGCTCTTACTCTTTTCATCTAACCACTTGTTCTCTTACAATAATATTCCAAGAATGATATTAATAGTTGGGACATTTTGATTATCGAGTTCTCTTCAACCAGTTGACTTAGATCCTTTTTATTTACTATTAACCCATTTGTGTGTCTTTTGCATTTTTATTTGTTTGTCCTTTTTTTCTTGTGTTTCCTTGCACATGCTTGTATGACTTAAGATCCTAAGATTTTGGGCCTTTTTCCCTTGCACTTAGAAATATCTTGTCTCCTTGCAGTCTTGACCATGTCAATCTTATTTTCTTCTACTTTATCATTTGTTTGCACGTAGGCTCATAATCCTGCTAAATTTGGTGCTAAAGGTAGTATTGTAAATTTCATCACTATGAAATTTATTATTAATCTAGGCCCCATTTTAGCATGCATGACCTCCCATACGCAGTCCTTTTCATTTTGGCTTTCAAACATTGGGGAACCAATAATTGGGGACCAACAACCTTAAACAATTATTATGCAAATATGTGTTCATAGTTTATTTTATTTTAGGTATTGTGGAGTTATGTTATTATATCAACACTTATGATCACATTCAAAGAGAATTACATCAACAAGGTATAAGATACTTCAATCCTCAAATATAGCCTCTACTATATATCAGTACCCTTTAATGTCTATATTTATTATTTCAAGGTTAATTCCTAAAATAGGGTTTGACCTAGGAAAACCCCCTCCACCCAAAAAAAATTCTTTATTTTGTGTGCAGATGGTAGCTTACAAACGCATGGATCTAGGTTCATATTGAGAATTAGAATACCTACAAAATCCTACCTTGCATATACAAAAAGTTTGCTACTATGTTGAACCGATCAATGGAATATAATACTATGCTAATCCACTTACTAATGTCCCTCTAATTTTTATCTGGATTTCACTCGTAGGGTCCCCCCTATCCATACTCTTCATATCTACTATCAAAGTCTACATATCTATTTTTTGTTGTATTATATATGCTAAAAACTATTATTTTACTATATTTCTCCCTAGATTTTGTATTCCTCTTTCATAATTACATTAGGCTTTTCAACTCATCACAAGGGAATTTGAATCCATTTTGTTCCCAACATCTTGAGCCAAATGGATCATTCCCCTCTCAGGATAATTAAAGTAGAAATGGATATAGCTTCCTAGTTTACCCATACAAGCTAGCAAACTATATTTCCCAATGTTAAAATAAAAACTAGAGAAAGTATATAATAGATAGATCCCCTATTTTCAAGTACCAAAAAATTAACTTGGGTCTTTGAGGAGAGCACGCCATTAAAAGACAATCACGGGGAACACAAACAAGCATGCTTCGATCTACGGATAAGAAGATGGACTATATCAATAATTCTCCACTAACAGATCATCGTTAAAGAGGTATGACCACTAAGGAAGCCCCAAGTGCCTCACCAATAGCAAAAGCCAAGGATGATTTTGCCTCAAAATTTTCATCCAAGAGCTCCACTAATAAAAAAATTCAGCAGTCTTATGAAGATATCTAACAATGGTGGAGTATCTTCAAGTGAGTATCTTCAAGTGATTCAAACATATACATCTCATAGGATGTCAATGACTCACCTCAAGACAAGGCGAAAGGAGCCACATCACCAACCTCTACAAAAGGGGTTGTGAAAAGCTAAAGAGAAGGTGGATCCTTCTCAATGACAAGCACAAATCTAGATAGATAACTTGTATGAATTGATTTCTAATGACAGAATTTAGGCATAAGGAACTGCTTGATCTTATGCTTGAATGATGGATGAAAAGATTTCTTATACACAATAATAAGCCTAATGATCCAAGAAAGCTATGATGAAGATTAGTGGATGGGATGGGTTGAGCACACATGATTTCATTGGGCACCACCTATGTATGAAACATGTTAATAATCTAGGAGAATG
Source organism: Thuja plicata (assembly GCA_018584345.1). NCBI lineage: Eukaryota > Viridiplantae > Streptophyta > Pinopsida > Cupressales > Cupressaceae > Thuja > Thuja plicata. The sequence continues at coordinate 740,229 of MU225678.1, read as the reverse complement.
GTGACATGTCAAGAAGCAAAGTGATAAGTAGTAGTCATAGGGATAGAGGGTGAAAACCTAAACCCTTTTAGGGAAAGCACCATCAACAACAACTAGAGTAGTAGGAAGTAAAACAAAGGATAGAGAAAGATTGGATGTAAATGAAACAGGAGCGAGAGCGGATACAAATGCATGGAGTGTATACATAGGGACCAATGATTTACTTTCAACATTCAAGGTGGCTTCACACTCCTTTCCCATCAATAATGATTCCACTCATGCACAAGGTAGTTCCATTATAGGTGTCAACCAGGAAGAGAAGCCTAATAATGTATGGTATTATCTTTCTCTATGGGGGAGGTCATCAATGTCAGAAACAAAAAAGAGGAAGGCTCCACCAATAAGGTAAGAAATGCCAACAAAACAATAGTTGTAGACTCAACCATAGATGCCCTCACCCATTTCTCTCTATGAGCAGTTCAAGGAACAAAGACAATCCTTGGAGGAAGAAAAATAGGTAAGGGAGACAAGCGAGCATGCAAGGACCATTTTCTCTTGCAATAAATAGTAGTACGAGGGATGTTCATGAGAATGGGAAGCTAAAAGAGAGGGTGGACCTTATAATTTAGCAACATGGGTGGCTTTCTCTTGTCTGTTCTAAGCATGGCCAAAGGAACATGATGCATCACTGGAGACTTGTGGTCTTTGGAAGATGAGGAGTTTTTTCTTGAGGAACGTGCTTGATTTTATCCCTCGATGAAGAGGGGGGAAAAGTTGAAGCGCAATGCAAAGAAGAGGCAGAATAAGATATAGGAATGAAAGTGAGAGGGGCTGCCAATGCTACATATTGAATAAATTTAAATAATAGTTATACTAATTATGCACTTTGACTAATATATATTGTTACAAAACCAAGGGTCCTACCAGAGAAAGATGAAAATGATCAAGAAGGAAACGCCCAAGGTCTGATATTCAGTATCATTAATTATATGCACAACACCCTCATGGGAGAACTTTAATTATTTATGCATAATCAAGGGGACCAGCCCCATATAAAATAGCCATTGGATGCTTAGTTGTACATGGAAAAGGTTTGACTCGGGAATAGAAATAAAAGACAATGCCTTGTCCATTGTGTGTTCAGATGGTATCTTTACACTCAATGTGCTTCACTTGATGTGGTCCATTCATGAAGATGACCTCCTCTTTGATGACAATGACTCTACAAATAGAATATACCATAACACCTCTAATAAAATTTCTATTGATATTAGCAAGGATGTATAGAGGAGAAGGTTCTCCACATTATGGTAAATCTAAACATGTGAATGTTAAATCCATATTTGTATCCCTCTAGTTTAGAGCTGAGATTGGAGTGATAGTGACCATGTTTACAAATGGACTATCACTTAATGAAAGAGAAGATAACACAGAGATGAATTTTAATTTACCAAAAATGTGGAGATGAGGATTTACCACCATTGAGATTAATGGAATCTCAAGAGATGAATGATCAATATCACCTCACTTATACTAGCACTTTGGTGAGCTAGGAAGGGTAATTTAGTTAAAGAAAAAATTAAATAACTAGATGTGAAACAATAAATAATAATATAACTTAATGACACAAAATATTGAATATATTTAAACTAAAAAAATAGAAAGAGAAAACTATGAAGACCAAATTAATAGGTTCTGTGAGCTCTTTATCCAGAATGCCTGCGCAAGTCAAGGACAACAATGTAGATAAAGGACAACTGGACGATGTGTATACATCTTGTATAAACAAGGTGTATAAGATAGTATTAGCAAGGTACAAGGCTATGAAATAACTAAATAGAAATCAATCTAAGCTAGCTAAAAATAATAGGAAGTAAAAGAAAACTAAAATATAATATAATGAGCTTAGAAGTAAAAGAAAGGAAAGAAGATCTCATATCCCTCTAATGTAGACTCTTTATACCCCACTAAGATCTACTCCTCAAACCTGTACACATGGCATCTAAAAAAATGTCATGGATATTTTTTTAGAGGCCTGTCAAAGTTAGACCCATGTTTTGGTATTTCCTCCTCTATAGATAGCCAAGATAGATACGATCAACCAACCAATAAAATCATAAATGAGTACATATACAAGATAACAACATAGAAATTATCAATATGCTTATTCAAATCAAAGTGAGTGACTACAAGGTGAAATATGACTCCCTTTTGAAGCTAAGAATGTGAAGCTCACTAGAATGAAGGTGAGTATACGCTACTGTGCAATGGAGATGATAGAGAAATTATGTGAGGTGAGCAAGATCAAGAAACTTGTGAAAGTGAGAATCAATTAATTTGAATGTGTAGACACTAAAAATTGTCTCATCACCTACGTGTGATATTTTTACTAATATTCATCTAAATAAATTAAATAATCCTTATTATTTAATTAATTAGTGTCCTAATAAAGGATTATTCATATATATAGTATTGATCCCATGAAGTGATATTTGGAAGACAATGTGTATCCTAATAAACAAAAACAATGGAAGCCATGGATGTAGCAATTCTAGAGTCAATTGAAGTTATGGATGATGAAGATGAGATCATAGTGCAAATCATATAACTACAATACTCATTCCTATATAATGTACCATACAATATGATAGAGTGTGGTAGTAAGTATATTTAATACTGACATAAAATAATCTCTAGTAAACTAATTTATTTTAAGAAAAAGTAGTTTTAGTTTATCATTTTACTTCAAAATGAAATCCTTTTTATTGTATTTTTATCCCCATATTAAGCATGTTTGACCTTATACGATTTAGAAGGATTGTGTACAAGGTTGAAATGTAAATGGCATAGAGAGCGGGAATTCATAGTTTGGTAATGTAAAATCATCAAACTAGCAAAAGAAAATGCATAATTATGGAATCGCACTTGATATTACACAATTATGAAACTCTCTAGTAAATCACAATAGGTGCACTTTATACTTAGGGAAATTATAGTTATGGATTGGAAAATTAGTGAATTAGTCTTGATCTTAGCATGTCATAGATATTAATTAAGAGATGGATATGAAAATATTTTTTTCATGAAAAAAATTGAGGTAAGTTAGATCACATCAATGAGAATTGCACAAAAAATATGCACTTTAAAAAAATTACAACTAGAATGGAGTGTGTGAGTTTAAACAAACTCCAAAAAGTTTTAAAAATAATAATTTCTTAGCATCACCAATGAGAATAATATCAAAACAAAAAATATTTGCACCATTATAAACCTCTAAAAAATAGTTTAGTTAAAAATACATGTAATAAGGATCCAATATGACCTAGAATGAAAACTCTAAAACTCAATGCCAAAAATTAAAACAACATTGAGAGGATGTTGAAGTTGGTGGAGAAGAGTGTTGACATTGGTACGACATCATGATAATGTCACCTACCAAAAAACTTTGAAATGATATTTCATATTCCTACTCTACCAATATATGCCAAATTTGGACTCGTGTCTATTAAAACAATGTGTGTATCCAAAAAGTACCACTAGAGCAATGAAACAACTATGAAGACCAAGTTATAGGGTTGGGAAATTGTGATAAAGACTTAGGGCTTATTTCAGAGGTAGCAGTGCTACTACCTACCTAATGGTGGGTTGGAAAATGCTATATGTTTCATTTGGTGGTGTGGAGAGAAGGGATGTCACCTAGTTGTGGAGTGGCCAAATGTTAGTTGTCAGTTAGTTGCTGCTATAGGGTACCTTACACTTATATAGTATTCTATGTTTCTTTTGTGGGTTATTAATTTATCTTTTATTATAAGTTTGGATTAATTCTATTTTAAAATCCATTAGCAACACTATTGCTCTAGTGGTACTTTTTGCATACACACATTGTTCCTTTATTAACACATCCTCCTTTCTTTGCATTCAAGTTGAAATGCATATCTCTAATAGCTTACTAGCTAAAAATTAGCTAAAATTGGAGGATCAAATTTTGAAACAACAATTTTGTTATGAGAAGTTGGTGTTTCAATGTTGTATTTCTTTTGGCCCAGACCATGTAGTACATGTATACCATTTGGAAAAGAAAAATTATCATTATTAGGTTAGGTGGTGGAACAATGCAAATACTAATAGTTAATAGATTTGTGGGATGAATAATAGTGATTTTTTGGGCCAAGTAAATGCCTTAAAATAGTAGGGGAAGTGTTTCCCCTTACAAATAGTAGGGGCATCTGACTGAATAGGTGGGGTGTTGGCACCATAGAATTTTAGGTCATATATTCTATATGTAACATTAATAATATAATAATAGGGGCCCTACCATGTTACGTACAAAATCTGGCTTCATCGGAGTAGCTTCGGTCTTAGCCAAGCCTTCTCATTGATGAAGACCTTCGGGCATGATGATTCCCTTCTAAAGTCTATACATTTAATCGACATCATTAATCCTATGTGTGATCTCACTTATTCAACCCTTTCTTATTATGGGATTATTAGAGTGGGTACTCAAAAGGATTGGTATCCTAAGGTGGGCTCAGAGGTTCCTAATTTGGCTTGTAAGCCTCCCTTGGTCTTATTTCTTTATGCATCACTTTTCAACCTTCTTAATTATATTTTATAATTTTTCTTTGCTAGCATCAACTATCTCTCTTCTTGAACCTCCTACATAATTTCTTGCAATTCCTCATCTTCTTCTTTCATCCCAATAGCCTCTAATTTTATATTCATCTTTTTGGGTTGAGTAGTTGTCAATAAATTCATAATGACCAAAAAATCATAATGACCAAATTGAGTTTATCAAGACACTTAATACTAAATTCTTATAAAATGATCCTCACAATTGAAACTGAAATTTTGTAAAATTTGACATTGGATCCAGCTTCAATTCCTTTACTACTTCTTTTAATAGATCATACAAACACCTAATTTTGTTACATTATCTTTTGAGTTGAAACTATATTGATTCCCCAAATATTACCTACAAAAAAAATATTAAGATAAAAGACATCAATTATTACTACCTACAATAAGCTATTTGAGACAATTGATTTACAAAATGCCCTTTAAAGTTATTTTACAGATTAACTCCCAATTAACTTTTGTAAAAATAATACCTTCTAATTGAAACATATGATTGAAAGCATGTGTAAATCCCTTTATTTATTTATTTAAAATTATGCAAAGCTTGTGTTCCACTCTAACTATTAGATGTATACCCAAAGGGTTCATAGTTATCCAACCAAGAATGGTGGGCTCTTCTTGTGTTTTAATTGATGTCAATGAAATCATGAAAACCTTTCAATTTGCAAGGGGAAGATAAAGGGAATATAAAGCATGGAAGTGACCATGCAAATGCTTATAAACATCACATCAAAATGCCCTTTTTTTAAGAATATTGAGCATTATTAACATTAAGTTAGAAGGCTAATTTTCGGTCCCAATATCTTTGTCCTTTGAAAATGAGGAGTATATTATAAAAAAAGTAAACTAACGTATCAAATGACATCATATTAGACTGCAGTTGTCCTATTACAGTTTTATTCTCACCAACCTTGGACCCAAATTGATTTATGTTGTCAAAAATTAATGATTTCGGATCCTTTTTCTTTATTTAGATGTTCTTAAGTTTATATTTATATATTATTAAAAACTCCTTCGACATGGTTGGTCACTTTGATGCCTCTCATCATCACGCATCATTTTCTTGTAATTAAAACTTTAAAAGCGTTTAGACTATAATATAAAACAATTCTCACCAATAAATTAATTATAAAAGTTTGAGAATTACGATGGTCTATAATTATCTTGGTGAATTTTGTATATTTTCAGCAATGTTTATTTACAATTGGATCTATTTTGAGAGATTGTCTTGATATTATTATATAGTAATAGATGGTATTTTATATTTTTAATTTTTAATTTTTTATTAGTCTTATTTACTCTTCCTTATGCATATTTTTATACGTTCTTTCTCATTTCCACACTATCTATATTTATTTCTCTGTATTCTTATTATTTACCAAGTCAAATCTTCATAAATATATCATCGATCCATAGTTCTTACATCTCTTGTCCCAAGTCATTTCCACAAGATGAGGATGACCTAGATATCATCCTAATTCCTACAACTCTTGTTCCAAGTATTTTTTGTTGCATCGTTTTATGTAATTATTTATTTATCTTGATTAAAACAGATTTTTATGAAGGATACTCTTATCAAGTTGATCATTATAAATTTATTGTTTGATTTGAGATAAAATATAGATTTGTTTTCATCCGAGATGCTCCGATTTCAATTGGGTTAGGAAAATCTGACTTTTGTTTGTAATATTATATATGATTAGCTATTGTCTAGTTTGAAGTGGATATAAGATGGTTCTTTTATCCCTTACAATTTTGTTAGAAGGAGACTACACATTAAGAGAGGGAGGTAAATTATGACACTATGTGGAAGTTTAAATATAATGAGAAGCATCACACACATACGTATGAAATTTACATGTCATTCATTTTAATGAGTCTTTAAGCATGATGGTGATCCTAGGTATGTTCTTAAATAAAAAAATTATAGCTAGTTAATTAATTGATCCAAATATTCATAATTATTTACAATTAAAGATTTATTTAATTATATAAATAAATCTAATTATAAAGTCATTTGAAAGATTATTTATAATTAACATAATAATTTAAATATTTTTTAAATGAGTTTATACTAACAATTAGAATTAAATTATTTTAAAAAACTATTGAGTAAATAATTTAATTAATATATATAAAATATTACTAATATTTTCTTATAAAATCATGTTAATTGATAGTCTTTTATATTTTTTTAAAATTTAAGTGAAAGAAAAATTAAAATTGCAAAAATTGATAAGATGGGAAAGAAATCTAGAAGAAAGTATGAACTAGATACGATAAAATAAAATCCTTTGAGTCATTTCATAAGTTATTTTATGGAATTTTGTTGGTCTGCATTGAAAGATTTGTAGTTGCAAGTTATTTTGACAATATAATGACATGAAAAAAAAGAGTAAATATATTGTTTTTGATATTAGGAGCAGCAAAACTAGGGTGTTGTTGATTTAGTACAAAAGCCCATTGGGTGGTAGTCAGCAGATTAGCACTTTCAACACATTAATAGCACACAAAACAAATATTAAAAATAGTCATAGTAACTTCCCCAAAGCATATATGACCAAGTGTCTACTGTCATAGTAACCATTACTACTACTAACATCATCAGCTATACTAACCAAACTACTACTAGCGGTATCAACTATACTAAACATAATAGTATTTAAAGTCTTTAAAGAGGGTCACTCAGGGCCATACCAGAATACTATCAAAGTAATACATAACACTATCAGTGAGATAGACAAAAACTAGAGCAAGGGCATAGGGGCCACTATCATCAATAGTTCAAAAAAGAAAAATGGACCATATCCCTAAGCATCCCTTGGCTTGCATCGCTTGGTAAGCATCATCATCGCCCAATTCTCTATAAGGAACTAAAAATTTCCTTGTAATTGTCATCTTCGTTGTCCTTCGCAAAGAGCACATCCTTCTGCAGAAGGCACAGGGTGGTATTCGAACTATGCATAATCTTTAGGGAAAAGAAGGAGACATCCTGAAACCTTTATCAGCAATTTCCTTTTTAATTTTGTCTATTTCCTCCCAAACAACCTTGCATTTACCACATTCATTATAAATATATCATTAATCAACCTTGTTTGATGAATATGTTGAATAAAACTATGTAATTGCATAATAAAAAAATCAAACCAATGAAATAGAAAAACTTTTAGATTGTATGTTATAAATTCCAATTGAATTTCTCATTTTGGTATGGTATAAACTCCTTAGGACCAAAAAATTAAGCATGTTGTTGAAATTTATCCAATTTGAAAAGTTCAACCTTTGATATTGGATTATTAGAATATAATCGCATTGATCCCATGCAAAGTATCATTTGGTTTTTAGAACATGATTAAAATTAATAATATCATTGGTATATATAAGGATTATAAAATAAATATATAATTACAACAACCTTGAGAAAATGTTTAAGTGCTGGTAGTTTGCATTGTCGTTGATGCCAAACTTGTTGATGTTAATGACTTAGAGAAAGATATCAGTTATCTTTTTCATTGGTGTTGCCATCAATAATAAAGGGGAAGATTGTTAGCAATTTGTGTTCATTGTTGTCATTAGTGTCAACCTGATGTTTACATTAATTTTAACGTGATGAAGTGTTGTGTTTCCTCATATGTGGAAGCTAATAGAGATCCAAAAATGAGTATTCAAATGTTGTTCTCATGTCTAGTGATGATATTCAATTAATATATGGTGTTTCTGAAAGGTGACAGCATGTTAAGATGGCATATGTAGAAAAGAGTATTTTAATTCCTTATAGGAAAATGCTTTGCATTCCTTCGCATAAGATGTTAATGACTTGTGCAAATGACTGTAATATTATGTGTTTGATTGACTATTGTGATTGATGTCAAACATTGTGTTCCAGACATGTTTGTGGTTGCTCAAACACTATGCTCCAAAAAAAATTTATGTTTAGAGAGGTAAGTTTGTGCATTGAATGTATAGAATAGTGGAAGACAATTATGTATTCAGAACAGTCAAAGATAGATATGTATCTTATGATCATGATGTTTATCAGTGCTTTGGTGTTATATTCTTATATCTAGAAGTCTGTGTGGTTCGGATGTCTATGTTTCAGTGGAAGTGTTACACAATTGTAGATGATAGTTTTATCATTGCTGATGAGAGTGCTTCATTTGTTCTTTCTAGAAGGTTTTTGCTCCATAAAATAGGGTGTAAGGAGTACTAATGGTTATGCAGGTAGATTCATGTTTTGGTCTTGGTTGTGGCATTATCTGGTGATCCAAAAATTATTCCTGGAGATCCGAAAACTATATTATTAAGTCTTGTAGTTAAGATTAGTTCTTGGTCTAGTCTAAAAATGCATTGTGATGGCTTCCGACGTGGACTACTAGCAAGTGACATGGATTCTAACGTGGAATATGAATCTCCCCATAGTGTGTGGGGTTCTTAATTCAGTTGGTAGGTTAAGTGGTTCTTTGGGCAGTGTGACTAGACGTTTGAGATAGTTTTGAAAGTTGTTCCAGTAATTATGGATCTAGCATTCAGCTATGTGTAGCATGTTCATGGTTCATCTCTCTCGTGGAGTGGATCATGCTTCTTGATTTAGGTATGGGGTATACATTTAGTTTTTATCTCTTATCTGGATGGGTTCTTGTTATATGTGACTATGATGGTGAAAATGGTGATCAATCGTAGACCACCAAGTTCAACTTGCATTGCAATACAAAACTCCCAACCAAGTGAATATGATTAGCACAACCAAGAGAGTAAGGGTGTAAATTCATGATCCACTCAAATGTGGGTGTTTTGTGGATTCTTTATGATAAAGATGATAATGATATGTAAATCTAATAAATGACAAAGAAACAAGGAAGAATGAACTTATCTTGAAATAAGGAGATGAGGAACAAAACTTTAGATCTAGAATTGACTATCACAAAATTGCCAGAATCAGAAATGGTTATGGGTCTGGCACTCTGAGACCTATAACTCCTGACTGTGGAATTTTTGGATCCAAAGGACTATTTCAAAAAAAAATTTACCTTGTCCAAGAAAGTTGACCTAGTCCTTGAGGCTCAAAATATGATGAATTTTGTGAAGGATCTGTCATTGGTTCTGAAACTCCTAAAATTTGGATTTGAAACTCCAAGAATTTGTTCCCGCGCATAGAAAAGAAGGAAAATAAGGTTGGGGGGAGGGGTTTTCCTTAGTCAAACCCATATATAGGACTCAACCTTGAATTGAAATAAATTCAATTGAAAGAATGCTAACATGTAGTAGGGATTAGATCTAAATAATGGAATCTATCATACCATGTAGATACAATTGTCTCTAAATATGTGATCAAGAATGTTGATGCAATAGATTTGACTCAACACAAAAACCAAAAGGAAATCATGTAAAAGAAAGCCTCATGTATTATATTCTATAATTCGCATCATTTTTAAATTGGAGAAGAGAGAAAAGAGGAAGACTCGATGGATGAATTTGGATATCCTTCCTTGATGTCAAACTCCTTTGCTTGGCCTTCAATAGGGAAAATATCTTGATCTATGAAAGGAAAATCCTTGTATGCTTGATAATGGATTCCTTCAATAAATAGGTTTTCTTTCACTTGAATCTCTTGAATGCACAACAATAGCTCACATGTGTGTGATGTTCATGGATGGATTGTGTATCTAAAAATTAGAGTAAGATGCATCCTTTTATACATATTTTGGGGTTCATATTTCACAAGTTGACCTCAATTAAGTGCCTAGGAGAAATACCCCTGCATCGGGCCTCGAACCCACTAAATTGCAAAGCCCTAGGAAGAAGGTTTGAAAGTATCATTTTGTCAATAAATTGGGGAAATTCATGAAGCATGTAAAGGACCTAAGTGGAAGTTGAATCATGTGAACTCAAGATTGAAGGAGAATGAGAACTCATATCTAAATTGAGTAAGCATTTAAATGCAATATGAGATCCTACCATAAGGAACACACCAACGTGGGTTTAAAAATGGTCCCAAAATGAGCACAAAGTAAGTGCTTACATTTTAGAATGGTACAGTGACCTATGCATTTAATCTTTATCTCTTATCTAGTTGGGTACATTCTATATTTTGGTCTAGATGCTTCTGGCATAGGATCTGATTGCATTTGGTTGCTGCCTTGGTTGAATTGTAAATTAAATTGTAATATCCTTTTGGCACGGTTGACCTTGGTGTAATCCCTAATTATCTATCTTGTATATAAGTATACTTTGTGCTTTGCGAAAAATGAAAGCATGTAAGTGAGAGTGAAGCAAGTGGGTTGTGGATGAATAGGTGAAGATCTATAATTACAAGGGAAGAGTTCAATGAGAGTGACAAAGAAGAAAAGGCAGTGATAGTGTCAAGTTGAAGTTGATAGTATTATACAGATTAGTTGTATTATTAGAAGAATCTCTCTTTATATATTCTAAAGAGTTGTATGTGTGTTTCCCCTGATACAATGAGTCTTAGGTGCAAAATTTACTATTGTATATTTCTACTTTTGTAGTGAGCCCTTGTATGCAATTTCAGAGCAGTGAGCTCGTATTTGTATTAAATTTTGTATTGGCAGTGAACCTTTGGTTGCAAGTCTAGAGCGGTGATCTCCTACCATCTTTTGTAATCAAACTATATACATCAATGAATTATCTTTCTGGGAAAGTTCTCACCATTGTTTTGACCATCTTGGATTTTCCATGTATAAAATATTGGTGTTCATGTGTTATTGGTTCTCTTCATTACTTTCTTTTTGTTTCATGTCAGAAAATTGAAGTTAGTTAGTTTGATTTTGGTTCTTGTTGATTCAGCCCCCCTCTCACCATCTGGAGTGTCTTCAACAATATGGTTTTTGAATGTCACACTTTCATGTTTACAAGTCCTCAAAAATTGAGAGGTTAAAGTTATGATTTTTTATTTGCTAACAGTAAGGTTGGTTGTCAGTACTAGTTTAGAGAATGCTCCGCATTAGTATTTTTGGGTGTACATTTTGGTGGACATGTTCAAAAGGTTTATGATGTGTTCCAATTTTAAATTCATAGGTGGAAGATAAAAGATTAGAGGAATTGGTCAACAAATGTGTAGTAGCACATATCGGGCTACAAGAAATACTCAAAAGATTTTGAAAAATGTGTGAATGAAGTTACAAGCATATATCAATTTTTCCATAGATGGCCTCTATCCACAAAGCATATACAAGATCATATTGACATTTTGGAATTGTAGATTATACAACTGACAAATTTAGCTGAGTATAAGAATGATGAAGATAGATATTCCATGGTGCAAATAGAAAATCTATACATGGATTTAAATATTCTTACAAATCAAAAGATGTAGATAAAGAAAAAAATTATCATCTAAAGGATATGGTGGATTTGAAGCTCACAAGTTTGGTAATTTTATTCAAATGATCTAAGAAATTGCATGAAGAGTTTAAGGCCTCAAAAATAATAAGAGATGCAAAAGTTATTTAAAGCTTACTTGTTAATGCACCTTCTCTATCTCTATGAAAAATGAATGGAAGCTCAACTTAAGGCAAATCACCATGGTGTTTTCCCTTCATCAAAATAGGGTGCCCATGAATGATAGTAAGATAATTTTTGCTATTTACATACACAAGGAGATAAGGAATGTAGTTTTGATTTGAATTCAATTTTGGGTGCATTCCCTAAGGGGGAGATGATAGAGTCAAGGAGAACTGGTAAATAATGAAGAAATATTTTGCAGAGAAGGACATATATAGAGGATTTTTCATTATATATGTACATGGTTATTGGTCTCAAGGGGAGTAAGGTATGGTAATACAGAGTCTATACAAAATTTTTGAGAACGTCCTTTAGCGTTGATGTCAAAGGGGGAGAAATGTATACTTTTGCAAAGAATCCACAAGTGTTATCATCAATGAAAAAGGGGGAGATTGTTGCAAGTGTGTGTGTGTGTGTGTGTGTGTGTGTGTGTGTGGTTTTCATTGATGTTAAAACTATTTTCATTTATGTCAACTATGGTCTAAAATGTGTAATATGCAGTCTTTGCATATGTTTTAGAGTGGTGTAAAGATATTTGTGTAGATATGAGTTGGCATGGATAATTTTTTATTTATGGAGATGATTTCAAAAGGTTTATCTAGATGTATCGGTTCTTATCCAAAGTTTTGGAGAAGGTTTTAGATGTCTACTCATGAAGGTGACTAAGTGAGACAATTTTGGTGAACAATCTAGCATAATAAGTATTTATTTTGGTCCACATATTGGCACAATTATATATTTATTTCTTGTTCTTGGAGTATGTTTTTTATAGTTTTCAAAGGTTATCACGTCTTAGGTTTTGTGGTTTAGTTGGATATGCCACAAAAGTTATAGTGGTTTGAGGTTCGATATGATAGTGAGAGAGGATTTGTTTACAAGAAGTATTTGTATTCCTCTGCCTTCAGGTGATCTTGTATTGTGGTTTTCATATCTTGTTTTTTGATGTACATGGGATGATTTTTTAATCCACACCAATTGAGGAGGTTTACATCACTTATTTGGCTGACACACATTAATCAATGTTATCTTTTGGAGAAGAATTAAGTTGTCTTTGTCCAAGTAATAGTGTGCGGATTTGATGGTGATGTTTTTGGATCTAAAGGGAGGTGTTCTGACATGGTTTGATGCTTCACACACCTTTTTAATATTTTTCATACTTTTGAGATTGTGTTTGGAGCCAACAGTTGATATGTTACATAATTCATCTCATTAGGCTGACCTAATGGACATGAGATTTTGTATTGTAGTGGATATACTTTTGGTTATTGTATGGTATTCAATGAAATTGAAAATAGACAGATATATAGAGATTAAATCTATTTCTAATATAGAAGGATTGAAATGAACAACAAATGGTAATCAACATTTATCAAAATGCATATCTAATCAGTTATATCAACATTATATCTTGTTATTTTTTGTATTGTACCTTGACCTGAAGAAATTGATCTTCAATTATTTGCATGCCCTTTATATCTTTCCCTAATGTTGTATTCCTTAGTCTACAAGTCCTAATCAATAGAAGTGAGCTCCTTGGCCTTTGGTCCAAAACATTGTAATCAATTCTTCATATAGTAAAAATCATGGTGTTATGTGTGTTTCCTTTTTCCTTTTTTTTCTAAATTTTCTTCTACACATGAGATGGATAGAATGAATAATTAATAATTGGTTAAGTGTTTTATATATGATGATCCACCCCCCTCCCCCACCTTCCATCATCCAAAAGTCTTCAACATATTTTTGTTTTATAAAATGATATTTTTAACAGTCAAACCCCTCTAGTAATTTTTTAGGGTCCTGATCTTATTTATGTCTCTAATTTTAAACACAATATATCTAATTGCCATAACTTTTATTTTCTTAGGGTTTGGATGAAACCTTAGTTTTAATTCATTTATTTGTATTGATTTAGATTTAGGATCTTCTTATTTTTGTTTATGATCCTTACCCACTTGACCACCCTTATGCACTTTTCATTTTTAATTATTTATAATGCATACATGTATTTTCCTCATTGGACTAATCAAATTTAATTATATATTGATAATGTATGTTTCATAGTTTATAATAGTGGCCTGACTTGTATTCATTCATATAGTCATTTGACACATCTTGAGATGATCCCACATGCAATAAGAAAATCTATATTTTTCTATTCATGACGTTGTCGAACCTTTTTATACCATTTCTTCAAAATTTAATGATGTCTCACTGATATATCAGTAGACTCATGTTCCTTTGATAGTACATCTTATGAGGAGTCTAAGGATATTGATCCAAGTGAGACACTTTATTTTATACATGATGATGATGTTACTTGTGAGGATGGTCCTCTAGCATCTCATTTTAATTGTATTGATTTTTTTGTTCTACATTACATGATATTTTTCTCCCAGTAAAGAATTATTTCTTGATGATTTTTATTTCTCTAGTGATGCATCTTTACATGTTATATCATTTTATTAAAAAAATCATAAGAATATAAATGATTACCTATATTATTGGCAAGTGAATTCAAAAAACAAAATATTTGGAAAGGTATTGTATTGAATGTGTCTTGTATTCATGATGCTAGCACACGATTTCATCATTTTTTTTATATAAAGTAACTTGTTTGTGCCTTATCATAATACATATTTGTAAGTTTGTCCATCCCCCCCCCCCCCCCCCCCCCCACCCCCCCTTGATGTTTATTCCTCACCTATTATTGGTACTTCCTCATATGTTGATGTTATAGTTCATAATGAGTCTAGTAATTTACCTCTAACTTCTAAAGATCTACATATATGGTTTCCAATTTATGTGATCATGTTCTACATCTAATGGTGATGGAGGATTCTCCTTTTCTCTTAATGGTTTATTTAATGATATTCATGGCCATGTTTTTATTAATGGTGATTTTTTATTTTCTTTATCATTTTATGTTACAATTGTTGATTACTCTTTTCATTTAATAAACTTAATCATGTCCATAATATTTATATATTTCCTAATATCATATCTAATATTCTCTATAATGCTCATATCATTGGAAAATCATGTTTTTAATGGCTTTAATAGGGATCAAAACAATTATCATCAAGGAGCATATTTTTTTTTTCCAATGTATAACTATTATGTTCATATCAATAACGACATAATTTTAACATACAGATTAAGAGAAATTTTAGCCACAAAATATTTATTATAGTATGATTTACATTATGACTTGTGCTTCACTTATGGATATAAAAGATTCTTTCATAAAACATTTATTATAGTTGTAATGAATCTTTGTAAGATCATCCTAATCTATTGATATCGAGT
This sequence comes from Thuja plicata, assembly GCA_018584345.1. NCBI lineage: Eukaryota > Viridiplantae > Streptophyta > Pinopsida > Cupressales > Cupressaceae > Thuja > Thuja plicata. The sequence continues at coordinate 724,788 of MU225678.1, read as the reverse complement.
GAGTAGCATAGAATACCATATGCATATCCTATCATTTAGATTAGACAAAAATAGGCAATCACATATTTTCTTCAAACTATCAAGATTTAGTATATTATTTCATCTTACGACATCAAAAGCATTTTACTAGTTTGTAATGTCATCCATATGTGATATTAAAATAAATTTTGTACGCACAACTTATCGAATTGCAATCAATCAAGCTTATTGATAGATCTAGAAAAGTTCCACATAATTATATAGCTCATCATTTATATGATTATTATCAAAAAATTGTATATAT